>JACXGJ010000582.1:0-117112 GCA_016801105.1 Esox niger
CTCTCCAATCCCTCGCTGCCCTGTATCATCTGGCTGTGTTGTCTCCTACACTCTCCAATCCCTCGCTGCCCTGTATCATCTGGCTGTGTTGTCTCCTACACTCTCCAATCCCTCGCTGCCCTGTATCATCTGGCTGTGTTGTCTCCTACACTCTCCAATCCCTCACTGCCCTGTATCATCTGGCTGTGTTGCCTTTTTTTTTTTTGTTCGCTGTCTTCTCTCCTTGGCGTCATCTCTCTCTCTCTTCCGGTCGGCCTGCGTTGTTCTGTCTCTGGTTCCTACTAGCTACTTCCTACTAGCTACTTCCTCTGCAGTCTGAAGTGACAGAGTCAGAGGTGTCTGGGGAGACAGAGAAAAACTGGATAGTAATTAGGGACCTCCCATAAAGTTAAAATGGATGGCCCTGTCTTCAGCAAAATATTTCAACTAAACCCTCCCTGAGCGCTTCACCTTCGCCAATACCCCGAAATAATTAAATTGTGAAGTCTACTCATACTGCAAGCATTTCATCATAACATACTGTAGCACTCAAGTCCACCAAGGATGAGTACAGCAGGGTCCTTCATAATAACAGTAAAGTATGAATCTATCATTGTACAGCATTTCTGTCTGAGAAAACCTAGCTTCCTTTAAAACGGATTCCATGCAATTCTGACATAGCATATACAGCGTAAAAAATAATTTGCTGAGCTAACAATATTTTTTGTGTAAACCCGTGACCACAAATCTCCTCAAAGTACATCTGCGATAAGTCTAAAAAGAACAGAAGACCTCAGCACCCTCACATATATCATTTTTTAAAGTAACTATTGCATGTTATGAACTATAATATTTGTTTTGGGCAACATAGAAAAACATGGTCCTACGTAAATGATAAGCTCTCGTTAGCAATTTATTTAGTTCACAAACTATTTAGTTCACAGTGTGGCAGTGGCTCTATGTGTTGAATGTAGTCTTCTATGTCTCCTTGGGACAGATGGCCGGTTGCTGAAGGCCACAGTGGGGGGGGGGGAAGGTGTTCAGGTGGCAGGATATTTTGGTCATGACCTGTACTGTCCCCCTGCCCTCCGCCATACACCTGGAGAATTTGGACCCACACATGACACGATCTTGACTGCACCCCACACTGCCCTCATCCACCTGAACAAGAGGAACAGCAGTCTGACAAGGCAGTTCATCCACTGCAGCTTGGCGTTCAACATTATATTGCCCTGAATCTCATCCTCAACCTTACTGACAGCCTTGGGAGTGTTATGCCAGAATGACAACATCTCCCTCAGCATCAGAAAGACAAAGGAGTCGACCACAAACATTCAGAAGGACACAGAAAGGCATCGCTACTTGGTGCTAGTGACTCACCATTGGTCACAAGATGTTTCAGAGGGCAAACGGACACGTTATGAGGGCCAAGCTGTCTGGCACCCGGGACTATTACATCAGACTGGACATGGCATGGCACGTTCAGAATCGTCAGGAACTCTACATCTTCTCAGCCACGGGTCTGACAAAACCACTCTAGTGTTAATCAAATGCGTGTTTGTATTCCTTGTTATTCAGCCCAGTAGTTCATAGGCACACAGGGAAAGACAGACACACCCGTTGGTTACTCTAGCTGGTTTATGCTCCTTCCTTTATCTGGGTCATTTATTTTGTTTGACTTGGCCTACCTCTACACTGCTGAAGTACGAGATACACCCCCCCCAACCCCGCCACCCACCCACCCACCTCCTCAACAGGCACAGACGGCTCTATGCCCTCTCCATGTTTCACTAATCTGCCCTCAGGCATCTCCTCTGTTCTTCTGAGCCGGAGTCCCGCTGCCACCTCGCATTTCAATGACGCGAAGGAAAGAGTGATCAAAATGTGAGACTACGGGCTAGATTTGCTCAGATTTGCACTGGGCACCGCCTGCATGGGGATGGATGGAGGCAGGAGTTCCTGCTGAAAGAGCTGTAGGCTGGCGCTGGGGGGGGGAGTGTGGACTGGCACCAGGGTCTTAGGAGGCTGGACTAACCCAGACCACTCAAAGACTATGTTCTGATACCTGCGGCAGCTATGACATGAGACGTAGGGTTGAGATTGCCATGGCTGCAGGGTGCCCCATTAGGTAAAGAAAAGGAACCAGGCCAGCCTAGTTCTGCTGGGCCACGATTAGGGATGAATTTTGTTACCCCTGGCTGGATTTGATCTGTGATTTTCTATGTGGCAGACTGTGGCTTTAACCACTACCTTATTTAAACAGCAGGGTGTTGTTGCTCGTGATGTGTGTAGAGATGTGGTGTTTGTTTACTTCTACATTGTCAAAACAATTAGTCTCTAAACTAGTTCCCCACATTAGCTAACACCCTAACCAGGGACACTACACTACATTCAACACATTAAATTAGAAAGAGATAACTGTAGGTGGCTATATAGTAATACAAACAATGACTGATGTGTTTGAAGATGGCATCAGGGACAACTCAGGACGGGTTTCTCAACTAAATGGGTTTCTCAACACCATGTTCATTAACATACCATGTCCAGCAGATTGCATTCACTGTGAGCATTCAAGTATAATCCCTGATTAAAAGATAGTTATATTCGGTTGTTTCATCAACCATCAGCTCTGCATTGTTTTGGAACCAAATCATTTCACAAAACCCATCTGCTATGTTGTGTATGAGAACAGTAAAACAAAACATTTTGTAATTAATTAGGGGAACAATAATATTGAATAAAACAATAAAGATTTTTTTTTTAACCTAGTCCAAATACCCAGACATATAAACTTAACCCATCTGTGGCTGTTTACAAGATGTCCCGCAAGCGTTAATGATGAGAAAACACAAGTCAGATTCAGGCAAATGTACCCCAGATCCCCATAAGCGTTAAAGCCCTGTTTTAAAGCTTTGGGAAATAGAAAGCTCTCTGGGGATCAATAAGGTACTGTAGGCTGGTTCTGTGGGTGAAATGAATGTATTCATAATTAATGAACCTGGCACTACGGTTAAATAACAACAAGATACAGCTTTTTAGCTAATGCACCATGCAAAAGCAAGGAGATTTGTAGCTCATTAACCAGCCATTGGCTAATGGAGGCTTTTCTGTAAACTGCTTTGTGACTAGCTAACAGATAACAAGAGAGTGATCAAAGCCGATCTATAGAGAAGAGGTCAACAGGTAATCAAGAGGTCAAAGAGTCCTTGGACATGGTGGTTGAGAGGAGAAAGGTGATTAGAAACCAAGTACGATGGGATAGATAGAGGTATAAATAGACTGGTGCAGAGAGCTCATTTAGAAACGTGTGAGTCCTATAGTCACTCATCGATAAAGTTAATTGGCTTCTTTCCTTATGAGAATGTTAAACTGTAGACTGAGCTGTGTCTGGGTGTTTGTGTCTGTGTGAACAAGTTTTAAAATGTACTGCAAGGAAAAGACCCCAACATTTTATTAAACCAGGAACCTTTCAAAATTGGTACATTTTCCCTATTTTTGTCAGAAATGTTTACAGTATTATAAAACTAACAACTGTTGATAAAGGGTTAAGTTTAAATTAAAGGTTAAATAAAGCCTAAGCCAAACATCCTCAATTGACTAAACCAAACGCATCATCCATCATGTAAACAGGGCTAAAAGCAACCCTGCTTTCACCAAATCATTTGTAGCCTTGACTGATAAGAAAAAAGAAATCCTCTAAACTTTCTCAGAACAAATGACACCGCAAACCATCTAATAAAAAGAGGCCGAAAAATAACTGCAGTAAATGTTTATGGGAGTCGTAGAAGATTAAGGCTGTAGAGACTGAAGCTGGGCTGCCTGGGGGAGCTGAGATGAAAGAGTGCCTCGGCGTGCCGGGAAATGCTCCAACGTTAGAAGATAATAGCTGGTTGTTCATGACACCATTAGACTTTTCTCTTGGAAACATAAACAACACACACACACACTGACCTGCATGAATGGAAACACAAGGCCGACCGCAAAGTTGGCAAGCCAGTTGACAACGCCTGCAATCATGAAGGCTGCAGGTCGGTAAGCCTGCTCAAAGAGCTCGCCGGTCAGGACAAAGGGAATCCCACCTGAGGGAGAAGAGCAGAAACAAACAGTCATTAATCCATTCTCACTGGCTCTTTTAAATAGGTGCCCATGTTAGCCAGAGGCATTTTTCATGAATTTGCTCGCTAATACTTTCACATATACAGAAGGCTCAGTCGTTGACAGTAGAGTCACACTGATGGATGTTCACAGGCGCATTTAGGCAAAGAACAACTGCCTTCTTCACTGATAACACATCTGCATCCGCTGACCCATCACACGGTCCAGTAGGGCCCGGGGACATGAACAGGCCCAACAGCTGCACCCGGTTCTCTCCAATATGACAGCACAATTCGGTTTGACACAGGTGTGTCACACAACAGACTACCCCCCCCCCCCGCTGGCTTGTTTCTTAGCTAAGAAGGGTCAGTCGTGCCCAGTACTGGATGGGAGACCAGGTGCTGCAAGGAGACACACATTCACATCATGTAGGCAAGTGGCTCTGGATTAGACCGCCAGTTGAACGGCTAAAATGGAAATATAATATACACAGATGAATACACCATATGTCTATATACGTCTTTGTGCGCCAAAGGCCCGCAATCTTTCTTAATCCTGGTTTTGTGGACCCAGAGGAGTGCACACTTGTGTTGTTACCCCACACAATTGTGTTATAAATAGGAGGCTGATTTGATATGTGATAATATAATGTTGCAGAGTCTGTGTGATTTCAAAAATGTTCTACATATTACATCTAAAAGTCAAAAACTAGTCCTGCATGTCATGCCTACTTAGAATTTTCATCTGGTAAAATTTGCAGTCTATGTGACAAAGCTGATGATCAAATGATAATCTTATTCAGATGTGAAATCCCTCTTAATGTGTTCCAATAGCTAAACAGTTTAAAAGGCTCAGTGCCGACAATCTTGCAATACTGAAAACTACTGAAAAAAGAGGTGTCCATGATTTTGACCTCCACCGTTTCTATAAACTGTAAATATATGACCTTTTTTCTGGCACACAAGTTGATTAAAGCAGAGAACATTGTGCATCGTAGCATGCAACCACACCAAACATATCAAGTAAAAAACCTGCCACAGGAACACTCATTCAAAGATCAGATTCATATTTGATGTCGAACATCTGTCTATGTGCAGAGATGAATGAGTAATGGAGACAGTGCAAAGTAAAAAAAGCCCAAATGAAGGAAACCAGGAACATATTATTGGCAATAGTGAAAAGCAGAGATTGTGTAAATCGAAAGACAAATGTCTTTATTTTGCTTTCTTGGTCAATACATGAAGAATAAGAAAAAGTACAAATGAGTAGTGGACTCCAGCTTTAGGTTCACTAACACTGCAGCTTCATCAGTGTGTGTGTGTGTGTGTGTGTGTGTATGCGCGCATACGCTTGCCTGGAATTGGTAAATGAATGTCATCCTTACTAAGCCTGTAGAGCTGCAGAACCTGTTTAATGACACTGTTAGCCAACTCAGTAACAGTAACAGATAAGGACCTCTGAATCAACGCAGGTCATTTGCTCGCAGACACTTAAAATGTTTTCTAACCAAGGTGTTCTGGAGTATCGCTCCTCTACCACAGGAGTGTTGTAGGCTCTTCACGGGTAACAGTGAACAGAGGGTCGCCTTGCCCCTGAGTATCCTGGACCAAATTGCTTGTTAAAAATTGGGCTGATGTTAATAATTAATATTATGCCGCAACTTAAGCACAAACAAGCTTCTGTGTGCCGAAATTGGCAATTACATTCATATTGGATGGAGCTGAGAAACTTTCCATGCAGTTCCTCTCTCCTACCGGTTCCAGTTCAAATGCTAGACATGCACATTCAGGAGTGCATGACAAATTGCTTCCAATTCCAAAACACATGAAAAACATGAGGCATCTGACAAGCTATGAAGCAGGACACGTGATGTCACTGCATGAATAACATAGCCTCTGGAGCCCATTTTGGACAGAACAGACAGCCAATGTACTGTTGTATCTTTAGTGTACATGTGGAAGCGAACCCTGTCATATCACATCTCAGTTCTGCACTGTGTCCGACCCCGTGACGTGTCACATCTCAGTACTGCACTGTGTCCTACCCCGTGACATGTCACATCTCAGTACTGCACTGTGTCCTACCCCGTGACGCGTCACATCTCAGTACTGAACTGTGTCCGACCCCCACGACGTGTCACATCTCAGTACTGCACTGTGTCCGACCCTGTGACCTTTCACATCTCAGTACTGCATTGTGTCCGACCCTGTGACGTTTCACATTTCAGTACTGCACTGTGTCCTACCCCGTGACGCGTCACATCTCAGTACTGCACTGTGTCCGACCCCCATGACTTGTCACATCTCAGTACTGCACTGTGTCTGACCCCGTGACATGTCACATCTCAGTACTGCACTGTGTCCGACCCTGTGACTTGTCACATCTCAGTACTGCACTGAGTCCTACCCCGTGACGTCTCACATCTCAGTATTGCACTGTGTCTTACCCCGTGACGTGTCACATATTAGTACTGCAGTGTCCAACCCCGTGACGCGTCACATCTAAGTACTGCACTGTGTCCTACCCCCTGACGTGTCACATCTTACTACTGCACTGTGTCACACTGTGTCTAGATCCTTTAATCCAAGGAGACACCAGGGAAAGTGTAATAGGAGAAGTGAAGCAATGGGGGGAAGATGTTACAACACGCGTTGATGCAACAAACCGGCCATATGATAACCCATCAATCCTCATAAACCCCTATAGACATCAACCTTCAATAGTAAGTCTGCTCATTATCCAAGTGATTTGACAGGTACTGAAGACATTAAAGCAGAGCTATTGATGCTACAGACAGTAACAATACATCTACTGAAACAAGCAACTTTAAAACTAAGCAGAGTGTTCCGAAGCTTGTGAAACAAAACCTCTAGAGATAAAAATAAAGATTTGTCCAGTACAATTATTTTTTTAAATGCATAAGGCGGGCACACTAATCCACTGCAATTCTGTAATCAGTGGACCTAAATTCAAATTGTCAAGTCATTAACAGGCATTTAATTAGCTGAGTTCTGTGTGGTACATGTATCTGTGGTCGGTGTGAACCGTCGGCCCTTCAAACCCCTTGGGATGAATGGAAGACTGTGACAAGGAGAGGCATTTCATCGCTACGGACAGCAGCCTTAACATCATGTGTTCGATGCACGACGTTTTCACTTCCACCACTTAACACCATTAAACTGTGTGTAGAACCAGCTCACCTGCTTTGACACAATTATTTGGCTATTATTGTTGCCTTTTAAGTGAATACTTTTTCAAACTACTTGTTTCAGTAACAGGGATGACCATGAAATCAGACAGACAAACTAATTATTAATCACATTAGAAGAAAATATATAATCATCAGCAATGCCATTGTTAAAGCAAGAAGCCGTCAGTGACTATTAATCTTAAAAATGACTATTGTGTTGAATCATTCATTTGGTCCATGAAAATGGGGACTTCATTTATTATTATAACACACATTTGAAATATACCATTCACACATATCTCTAGTCAAAATATCAAAAGGGACCAAAACTATAATCTCTGGATACGCCGTCAAAATGTGAGCTGTTTTAATATCCTCGGCACCCCGACTTGGATAAAGCCAGAACACAGAACGGCAGTACATTAAGTGCTGCCATGTTCCAAAGCATTGCAGTCCCTACCCAGTCACACGTAAGGTTGGGCTCTCTGGAAAATGCACAAATAGATGAATTGTGCTGGTTCAATCCCCTTGTGGGGAATAGAGTGCCACAGGGATGTCTTCATGGTAATCATAAAACCTAGATGTCAGTCAAACACAGAAACTGTTCAAAACGTTTCAGCGTTCACAGACATTTTGGTGTGATGTTTTGATAACCATGTCACTCAACCAACGTGACATTTTTCAAAATATTCATTAAATTCTCACTCTCAAATAAAAAACCTGCTAGTTAGCGTGAGCGTAGACATGATGCATGTCTTCAAACCCCTGCAAGGCCTGGCCCGTAATCATGTCCTGACATCTTGTTGTAAGCTAGCTGTTTACTAGTTTAGCTGCCCAGATCCAAAAGTTAAGATACATTTTACTTTTGATTTATTTTAACATCATCACCGTGACCTTTACACTTGGGTAAACTGGCCCTCCCTCTGCATTGGATACCAGACTCAGTGGGACCAACTTATTTATAGGTCACTAGTAGGTAAATGCCCTCACTACCTTATCTCACTTCTTAACATCTGCAATTGCAATTGTTACCTGCACACTGGAAAGTACAATACATCACTCTGGTCATTCCTAGAGACTAAACTTCATTTGGTCTACATTAATTTCAGTTTTCTGCTGCCAGTGACTGAAAGGAGTTACAAAAGACCATTAAGCTGAACTCTTTCGTCTCACTATGCTCCTATTTCTATTTATTTATTAAATCAAATGGATTTCGATGTACAGTCTGTCTTGTCTTTTATCAATGACATGGTGTTCAAGTGGTGTCTTACCAGGTAACACGGATAAAAAAATACATGTTCAACGTCCTATCAGTCCAGAAGATATATGGTCAATAAGAAATAAAATCGACACCCCACATGCCAAAGTGCTGCTGGGAGCTAGTCAAAGTCAAATAAGGGCCACAGCAAAACGACTGCCACACTGTAAAACATAAATGTCAATGAGAGAGTGGGATTCCTGCGATGTTACTACTACTACAATCTCTAATTGGTCAGAATCACTGGAGCCTTGAGTTGTGGCTGGTCAGGGTTGGATGATCTATGTTTGATTATCGGTACACTTTTTATATCCATAAATAATATTCTGCTTGTCTTCTCTGGACAATGTTTCTTCAATATAGACCCATATGGCAAAAAGCGGACATTCGCCATTAGCTTGGGGTTCATATTTAATGTTTGAAATGTATGCTGACAACTGCGCTGCAGTTAACTAACTAAGCTAGAGTCATACAGCTGATAGAGGGTCGGAAGAGCCCATGCTGCTGCAATATGAAGTGGTTCTTATCAAAGATATAAGCTATTTTTGTTTAGTTGTCGGCTGGAGATGTCAGTATAATGATTTTCCAATGTCCTGTTTCCACTCCAAATTCTACCCATTGGACTAACGCCGAACAGATACAGGAGGTCAGACAGAGTTCACTTGCTGTTGTCAACGAATGCCTGTTTCCTGGTGGTGGTTTGGGGAGACGTCCAGTAATTAGGCAGCATTTGTCATCTGTTATGCTTCAGATGTTTCTGCAGGGCCTCTGAGGATGCCACATCAGGCAGTATGTGCTGAGCAGAGAGGGTGCGAAGACCAGGTTTCTCCTCCGCCAAGCCACTGGCTCTGCTAAGCCCTGATATTTACAGAGTGATGAGGGATGTCATTGTTAATAAAAAAAACGAGAAACAGAAGACAGCCATTTCAGAAGCGGTTCTGTGTCAATTACCCACATAGCGGTGGTTTTGGCTGGTTATCGGTAGGCAAATTCCTAAACTAATACATTTACTTTTGAATTTGTTAGAATTGCTTCATCAGAAAACATTTACATACAAATATAATTTGGGGCAGTGTTATCTTTGGCAGATTCTGACAAACCAGAATCTGTAGATGAGTTAACATCACTGTGTCGAAGACCTCCAAGCAGCACAGGCTTTCCCCGTTCAGTTCCTCTGAAGTAACTGTAACTTGTTTTGGTATTTTTGTGGTTTGCAAGCTTAGCCATTGGCTAGGCCTTTGGCAGTAAGATAGAAGGCATTGGTCCTCACGGGATGTGCTATTAACATGCTAACATGGATAGAATAAGATGGAGAGCATGCTAACCCCTTCAGCAGGCAACATTAAACGTTGTACTTTAGCTCTGTAAAAAAATACTCCAAGCTCTAAGGGGAAAGTAAAAGGTGCAGTGGTCTCAATGTTTTCCAGAGCTGTATATAATCAACTGGCTTTGATTTCACTTAATGTAACACCATCATGACAATAATGGTGTCAAGTTCAGTGGCTTATTTTTACATTTGATTGACAACTTTAGTCCTGTAACACCTTAGACCATGCTCTTTTATTATTAATAGCTAATATATAAATCAGAAATCACTACATTGTCAACATCTCTAGGTAAAGGGTGTGCTAAATAAATAAATAGTAAACAAAACAAAACATGGTGGGCAAGGTGTGCCAAGAGCTCGTCGCTGAGCGGTACTAGTTCAAAACTGGAGCATGAGAGAAGCCAAAAACCAAAACTAAAACCAAAACTAAAACCAAAACTAACTTCACATCACTCCCTAGCAAAATGCATATTTCCAACATCACCGAAGGCACATGTATCATCCTTACCCGTCGGCAAAGAGTACACAGTCTGTCTGCTCTGAATGGGAAGGAGCCCAATAACGGTACCTTTTGATGTGTCTAATGTGTGTGTTTTTGTAGTCTTACAATTCAATGTGCTCCTGCTATCTAACTGCCTAATGCTTCTTTATGTGTGCTTCCTCACGCACAGTGTTCACTGTCCATTCAGCATCACATTACACTTGCCAGCTCTGTGCCAGTGAGTGTTATGGCTTTAGGTGATGTGTTAGCACAGGTGGGAGCCAGGGAGGTGATGCAGTGTCTCTGTTATTCTTCTTTAATTCTGGGTTTTATCCATGACTCGGGGGATTTCTTTGCACGCTGAAGGGCCAGTGTGGGTCAACTGCTCCGGTTCTCCACCAGTGGGCATCAGACAGATACTGAGACAATACATCACTGTCTGGTTTTTAGGGAGGCTTTAAAGGCACGTAATGTAACACAACATTTGTAGAGGCTTTGATACCTGAATTTCCACGCATGTCACTATGTTGTGCGCAACAGGCTATTTGCTTCAACCACAAAATAAAAGCAGAGGAAGTCTAATAAATACTGTAGTTATTATGGTGCTAAAACTTCCGTCTGCAATAAAGATGATTTGTGATGTGGGCTTACCTCAATAGGAAAGACATTTAAAACTCTGTAAACATCTGACAGTTGTTTATGCTGAAGAAGTGAGTAAGATAAAAAAAAATGAAATATTGACTTTTCACAGTTTTTATATTTCAGTAGGCTGTATGTCCATAGTGTTTCTATGTGTTGTATATACAGGAGCTTCCATAATCATGGAACTTCTATAGGTCCAATCAATTTTATCGTTGTATCTCTCCTGGGATGGGTTTTGGTTAAAGTCTAGTGATATCATCTAATCACATACACGGGCACTATTAATAAAATGTATTACATACTGAAGGCAAAGAGGCACAGCAGCAGAAAGCAATCCCTACCTTCCCCTACACAAAACTCACAAACTCATAACAGATGTTCTAAAATGAGTCCTGTGTTATTAAAACTTTCAGAGTCCTGTGTTATTAATTGGCATTTTCAACCAATTGTTTGGAAAGAGGCAGCATGCACAGACCTGAATGAAGCCATTGACAATGCAGACATACATAACATGGCGCGTGATGACAGCCACGGTATCTGCAACGTTCCTCAGACCATTGGATCAACGTATGACTGTGAAACACATTCATAACACTGACAGGGAGACCAGATGATAGAGGTCTCACAAGCTTACTTTGAAAACCCATAGAAACGGCTGGTAATGTTTCGAACCAACCAAACTACTTTCTGTAAAAATGTACAGTTATCCTTACTCAGGGAAACTTCTGAAATAAATTGTTACGATTTACTAGCCTTAATTAGACATCTGTGCCACTTTCAATAAAATATCGATGATAACCAGACAAAACTCTATGGGTTTACACTCAGTCACATGTCTACCTGTTTAATGGGAACACCTAGCAATGTGGTGTACCACAGGGCTGGAGGCTTGGGCCTGTATGGTTTGCCGTTTTTTAAATAACCTTCCACTAACCTTGAAAACAGCTTATGTCAGCTTAAAAAGTCAAATAATAAGGGAACCCCTCAACATGGAGCTTAAGTAATGTGAGGGTGAGGTGACGGACAGCTCTGTCATCTCCCGCTTTTCCCGGTTTCCCCGATGTTCACAAACACATCTTGGACTTGTCATGTGTCTTGTCTCTCATCATCACTCACACCAGGTCCCAATTCCATCATTAGTATGTGTTTAAATGTTGCTCCAGTTTAAGTGCATTTAAGTGCTCTGTGTTTTATTTTCGATTAAAAGATATTACATCAACTGCCACTGAGCCTGCACCTGGTTTGTCCACTACACAACCCATGACAAGGAAGACCATAAATAAAGCTTGTGTCAGCTTAAGTTTTAGAATGGGCAACTAGCAATAAGCAAGCAAACAAACAAATAACCTAAATATTACACAAAAAAGCATTGTGTTTGGTACAAACCCTTACGAACAATATGTATTCATGTTGGCATTGAGCAGACTAGTGCTGGGCGACTGCCTAAACTGCAAGCAGACAAGGACAAAATACATTTATATTTTATATTGAAATATACTGTGTATTGAACTGTTCAAACTGTCTGTTCTAACAGCTGACACACATCTAAGACACCCATCCACACAGCACAAGATATGCAACCAGAAGTCACTTCACTTCATTTACCCAAGTTCAAAACCAAGCAAAGGTATGAAGAGAGCCACCCCTTCAGTGCATGGAACTCACTGCCAGTCCAAGGGGAGGGGGTAGAGAGCTTCGAGTTCCCAGGTGTCCACGTCACCAATAAACATGGTCCACACAAACCCAGACAGTTGAAAGTGCGTGCGTCAGACCATCTTCCCTTGGGAGGCTGAAAAGTCTTGGCTTGGGTCCTCAGATCCTCAAGAGTACAACCCCACCACAAAAGCGTCTTGACAGGCTGCATCACCACTTGGCATGGAAACTGACAGCAGGTTGCTTTCGGGGGGTGTTGCAAACGGCTAAGTTCATGACCAGGGTCAATACCTCAGAAACAGGCTGTTAGAGAAAATCATTAAAAATAGTAAAAGACCCAGCCAACCAAGCTATAAACAATTGTTTGTATGAGCATAGCGAGCCCTACCAGTGTCTCAAGGCCCTAAATATCAGAACCTTGAACAGCTTCTAACCCCAGGACAAAAGAATGTTAAACAAGGCTGCCAAATGAAAGATTATCAACGTCAAAGTCTCATTTCACACCACCCCTTCAATGCTTAACACATGCACACCCACTCTGCCCACACACACACACACACACACACACACACACACACACACACACACACACACACACACACTTATCTATTTATAACATGAACACACAGTTATACCAATTTGCTACACAAGAAAATATATGACATTAATACTAATACATTTAATCCCAAGCTAGGGAGGTTTTAAGCTTTTGACACATAACTTTTCCTGAAGGCAATAGCATTCACCACTTTGATAAGAGTCAGTCTTTTTCCCCACAGGCTAAAGGCTGCTTTACATTCAACATAGACCGAGCCCACAGAGCATAGGACAAGATTGCAGTGAAATTTTTTGGCATTAAATTGGTGTGTTATTTACCTATGCAAGAATAGAGTACACACATGTGACATAGTTGAGGTCTGGAAAATGAAATGTAAGGTTTGCTGTAAGTTAAAACATTTCAACATAAGACATCAGACTGAAAGCTGAATATGCACGTCATCAGAAATATTGTGACCACATCCAAAAAGCGAGCATGGGGCCCTCTTGTTTGGTACAAGCTTCTCTGCTGCGTAACCCACTAGTGGATGGACACTACATTAGGGGGGACCTAACCTCCGTGTGAAATGTTGTCAAAAAAGGTTTGTTCAGAAGCCTGTTCAGCTCAGAAGACTGGACTCCGCCCATGCGCACTCACACATGTATATCTCCACACGTTACCTCTTCAGCAGCCTTTAAATCAAAAGACACATACCTAAATGACCCCTCTGATTGATAGATCTAAAAAAACGAAATAACATGCTCGACCACTGTAGACGGCCCACTCAGTTTCACTTATCGCTCTGGCAGTCGAAGCTGTCAGACGGTTCAACACCATGAACCCAGCAACTGGTTATTATTTTATGAAGAGACCCTATCTCTCAGTTTCTAGTCCACCGCCGCTGATCCAATGAACACATTAGGACTGATGCATTATGAATAATGCAGGCTAAAATCGTACTCTCTCATCGAATCCTGCTTTGTTCCGACAGACGCAGATGAGGTCGACACATCAATAAAGGATCATGTGAGCGCTGGGGTCATGAATGGTCTGCTGCCACCAGACAATGGAACTGACACCAGATGAAAGGCCGCGTAGGAACTTTCTAATGAAATCCAAGAGACACGTGACCAATGAATAGGCGCACAGGAGATCGATATAATCGCATAAGCTGGACAAGTGGAGAGGAGGAATCTGTCGCAATGTTGTCAATAATACAGCGCACAGATGACACAGATGGCTTGCTAAAATGAATACGTTTTTAATCCTTCAAAATAGTTTTTGGCCCTATCGTGCACAGCATTTGGGAGCCTGCTATAGTTTCCTTTACTGCAAGGTGTAGGTCTGTCATCCACTCCGATAACTTTCACATAAGTTAATGAACTGAGTGGAACTATTCTTTTTGGGAGAATGTTGATGGTGGGAGAGGAGAGAGCACAATGGCAAGGTGGGACAGATGGGATGGCAAATAAGTGTGAAATCAAATTCAAGTTATTTCAAGTACCTTTTCAAGAACCAATTTCATATTTTCATGGACATCCCCTGAACAAAGTAATATCACTGTATATTGTTTTTAAATTTCAAGCAATTTATATCAACAGCATCAAGTATACTCTCTGCAGGCCTACTCAATGAGAACCGAGAAACCAGCCCAGGTATTAACTCTGGTATTGAACTTCACTTCTCTTTTATTTCTTTTACATCCCCCATAAAACACAGTCTAACACCTAAGTCTCTAACATACATTCTTCAGAATATACAGACGAACTAATAGAATTCTGCTGGTTTAGAGTGAAACTATGGTCAACGCTCCATGGAATTCTGAAGCACTGGTACACACGGGTATATTTTAAACTGAATGACGTTAGAAGTACTTTCTCCACTAAGGGGTGAGATTCCAGCTATTCCTGTACTAAAATTTCAGAGACACATATACTTCAAGCGTTTCACAGACCTTGTGCGAACCTTGTATATAGTAGAAGGCCTATCCACAAAGATATTCCAGGAAGACAATCACCAACTCTTCAGTTCAAACAGAAAACACCACATATAAGTCTAACCATTTATCAAAGAGCGTATTTACAGCCCTGTATGTGCAAATCTTTGCATTTGGTTCTGCTCCTTTAGGGTAACTCATTGCCATCACATGATCATGCATATGATCCTACCACATTAACATACCTTGTTATTATTTATGCAATTCCCATGGCAATGAGCAAGGTATGCAGTACCGATCCCCCCCACAAGGAACACCGAATCTAACAGGTGAAGGCAGGGGTGGTGGGTGGGCGTGCACCTGCAAGCTCGTACGAGCTCAACAACCGACTGTGTTAGCACCTGATAGTTATACAGACAGGTTTACAATCTGACATGTGATAGGACGATCCTGCATCAGCTGATGTGCTGCTGACCAATGACCACTCGGGTTTCCTCGCTGGACTGGCTTCGCTAATTTCGAGTCGTCTCAGTTTACTGCCCCGCCCTCACACAAATTGAAAATGTAGTAAACTTTGTGGATTACAGTTCTTAAAGGTATCAGGATTATCTAGAACAATAAGTCCAGTTCCTGTACTGCTGGACTTAATTCTTACCATTAAGTCCAGCTTGGGGTTTCATTGGTACCATTAAGTCCAGTTTGGGGTTTCATTGGTACCATTAAGTCCAGCTTGGGGTTTCATTGGTACCATTAAGTCCAGCATGGGGTTTCATTGCCCAGAATCTTCTCCAATGTAAACCCACGGTGAGACAAGCAGGATTAAATATTAGTATCAGCCAGTTACCCATAGGGAAAACAAATACATGTTGTCTGCCAAGTCAAAACTCTTCTCTGTCCTTATATCACCATGGTGGAACCAGCTTCAGCGTGAGGCTAGTACAGCAGCATCCTTGAAAATTTTCAGAAAACATTTGAAACCCTACCTTTTCAAAGAGCACCCAAAAGAAATACAGCCACCCCCTCTGTTGGCTTAGTGAACTAACACTTATGCTTATTATTTGTATTGTCTTCCTGCAGAACAGATGTCTGCCAATAAATAATGAATGGTGTAGAGTGTATTTACTACTACTGATGATCACCAAGAGCATCTGTTAAATGACTAAACTGTAAATTAATGTTTTGTGACAGACATATTCTAAATACATGTTATGTATTTCAGAATGCATTAAGAAATTATATTTTTGGCACAATGCTATTTTTTTAATTCAAGCTGAATAAAATAACATAATTGTAATGTTGGCTGTTCACTGTACATCTGTCTGCCACATTTATGATATGCCTTTATTATATGTGAAGTGTATCACAACAAACAGTAAAGCAATTTCTGCAAATAATGGAAAATGTGTATGGCAGTAAACTGCTACGAGACAGTAGGACCTATTGTGCACAGCTAAAAGTTGGCATTATCTTTGATTAGCTTCTTGAAAAACAAATATTTTGTATAATAATGATTCTCAATCTCTTTCAGACAAAGCATGGGGTATCGGCAAATGAAATTACATCTGATCTGAAGTGCTGAAATCAACATTGTTTTTTTATTTTGTAATTATATCATTGTTATCTGATCACCATTTCCGGATTTCAGACCAATGGCAACTAAAAACATAATTTTAGCTTGTTTTTTAATAAATGCAATATCTGCATATCAATTCTGCTCCAGACAAGATTGGAAAATGTTATAAAAAAATATCTAGCGATCAAACTGATTGTCTTGAGTCCATACAATTCCTACAAATGAGATGAGGAAAAGCCATCGTATTCTCCTTTTCCTTTGCGAATGTAGCACATACCGGCATGCAAACCTCTGTGCATTGTGGGTGAGGACTATTTGCATTCCGTGCCTGTTGTTTTGTTAGAATGAGAGATTGATTGCAAATAGATAAGTTATTTCTATGCCGTGGTGTTTTCTCACAGCTCAAATTTTAGGACATTTTTTAGCGTTGTCCGCCTTTTAACAGTCTGCAGACCCTCCTATAAAGAGCAATTCACAGGAAGGACACTTGGTATTGTAAAATGGGGTTAGTGGATTAGGGTTACTGTTACTATTACACAGTAACAGTAATGACACTTAGTATTGTAAAATAGGGTTTGGGGATTAGGGTCAGTGTTACTATAACACAGTAACAGAAAGGACACTTAGTATTGTAAAATAGGGTTTGGGGATTAGGGTCAGTGTTACTATAACACAGTAACAGTAAGGACACTTAGTATTGTAAAATAGGGTTTGGGGATTAGGGTCAGTGTTACTATAACACAGTAACAGTAAGGACACTTTGCCCAGTGAAGTAGGCAGCAGCAAAGTCAGTGCTAAAGGAAGTATAAACAAAACATAATTTAAAAAAGAAGTCTTCACAGAGCTGACTGAGCACTGTCAGAGTGACTGCTGGGTTCTTGGTCACCCCCCCCAACCAAGGCCCTTCCTCCTCGATCACTCAATTTCAGGGAAGCAAAATGTCTTCTGCCTGATGGAGGCCATTGTGTTCCTGGGGACCTTCAATGCTCAGGATGCTTGTTTCCAATCATCTTTGAGTGGTGGAAACATCTCAAGGATGATCCATGGAAAAAGGATGAACCTGAGCACATTGATAAACATCAAAGGGTCTGCATACTTACGTAAATGATTTATAATTGTTTTTCTTTTTAATGCATTTTTTAAATCCTTTTATTGATTTGTCATTTTGGGTTATTGTGCTTTGACTGATTAAGTAGAAAAAATCTATTTTAGAATAGGACTATAATGTTACAAAATGTGGAAAAAGTAAAGGGGTTTGAATACTTTCATATATATCAGCCATAACATTATGACCACTGAGATCTCCAAGTTAAAACAGAGTATCACAGAGTTAAAACTGAGTTTCACAGAGTTAAAACAGAGTTTCACAGAGTTAAAACAGAGTATCACTAAGTTAAAACAGAGTATTACTAGGTTAAAACGGAGTATGTGTTATACAGTTAAGCTAGTTTGTCAAGCCACAGATGAATGGGGTCTGTGGCACATGCTGTCGCCCGTTTGGGCACATGATGTGTTGAAAGGAATAAGCTGAAATGTTTACTAATTAGATTATTTTCTATTTTGACAATTGTTGAAAAGACAAAGTTATAGTATAGATAATATAAGTGATGCTGTATGTAGAGGCAAATGTATAAATTTGTAACAGAATGCTATAACATCATTCATAATTTGTCTTTGCCAGTGCAACATTAATTATAGCAAAAACAATTAATAATTGAATGGATTATATATTTTTTTAATGTATGGGAGTATTTTCATTAATTGTCCGACTGTTGAATTAATCAGAATCTTTACTTGTTACATACAAACAGATGCGACAAAAACATGAAAGTCACCAATCACCACATTAGAATCCTACTGGATTCCGCCCTCTGATTTTCTGACCAATCACTTACATGCCTTTCAATATCACCACAACACCAGGGGGCACAGTAACAAGCATCACATTGAAACAGCAAATTTACTGCAAACATCCCGGATGACGGCACATTAAAATCACCTGGTCAGTTTCAAAGACCTGAATGCATGCTGAGACCTTGTCTGCCCAGCAAGGGACACAAGCAAAATTGTTAAAACCACATAGACTGGCTTGAGCCTAAAACAGCTAGCGGACTCAATTACAGCCTTGGGCAGCAGAAAATCCCAGTTAACCTCGACAGTAGCTCCCTCTGTATCTGTGTGAAGTGCATTCCACATCGGTTAAGGTGAACTGACAGCGAAACTTAATGATTTCTCCCGTTGGAGAGATTTTACTTATTAGTCTGTGTCTGCTGTTGCACAGACCAAATCTAGGCTCCTTACGAATGATCCCCAAATACCCAACCATCTTTATTGCGATCCATATGTTATTTGCCTTACATGTCATTACTATCCGACACAGGATTTTTTTTCTTCAGCGAATACACCACAAGTGTTGATATTATAATGCTCTCACCATAGTCTCCAGTGAAAGTATCGATATTATTATTCTCTCACCATAGTCTCCAGTGAAAATATTGATATTATTATTCTCTCACCATAGTCTCCAGTGAAAGTATTGATATCATTATGCTCTCACCATAGTCTCCAGTTAAAGTATTGATATCATTATGCTCTCACCATAGTCTCCAGTGAAAGTATCGATATTATTATTCTCTCACCATAGTCTCCAGTGAAAGTATCAATATTATTATTCTCTCACCATAGTCTCCAGTGAAAGTATTGATATTATTATTCTCTCACCATAGTCTCCAGTGAAAGTATCGATATTATTATGCTCTCACCATAGTCTCCAGTGAAAGTATCGATATTATTATTCTCTCACCATAGTCTCCAGTGAAAGTATCAATATTATTATTCTCTCACCATAGTCTCCAGTGAAAGTATTGATATTATTATTCTCTCACCATAGTCTCCAGTGAAAGTATCGATATTATTATTCTCTCACCATAGTCTTCAGTGAAAGTATTGATATTATTATGCTCTCATCATAGTCTCCAGTGAAAGTATTGATATTATAATGATCCTGTTTCATCTTGATTAGATTATCATTGATTGCACCACCTATTCTGAGCACCAACAGATTTGTTAATTGGGTCGATGTAGAAATACAGATAATAGAAACGACTAGTGCCTGGTTAAGATCATGGGGCAGATTCATGTCTATTATAACCAAGTATAAAGTAGAATCGGTGGATGCATTTCGGTTAAACGACTCATCGTATTTCAGAAAAATCAATAGTAATATTTCAGTATGATCAATAACAGTATTTAAGAAAAAACAATAACAGTATTTCAATAGTATTGGAACTCAGGTCTGAAGCCAATTACTTACATTGAATTATAATTAGGGCTGTTTGGCCAACAGCAATCATCTATAACCGATGTTGACATCATCACAATGTGACAGCAACAATGTGACTGTGTTGACATGGATGCACCCCTGAGTCAAAAACCCTGTTACACAACATTAGACTAGAGTATAATTGGGCGTTGTCAGGAAGCCAAATCTTAACATTTTATTAAAACTGTAATTAAAGGGTGGGGGAATCTTTGCGGCATATTCCTAAGCGGATAGTGAGTTGTTGTTATTAAAGTCGGAGCGATCCCCAAAATATAAACACTACGATATGATCTTAATCTTCACTCCCTCCCAGAAGGGACAGTTGCCACAGCATTGTGTCAAGGGTCAAAGTACTGTAGTGTCGGGTGGAGGACTACTGGCATGCAGTCGGATGTAATCCCTTAAAAAGTGAGCCTCCAGCCACCCAAGTCGCTAGCTCGTTCCCTACAGCAGGGTTCCCGTGAGGGGGGGGGTCTGAGAGCCAGTGCTCTTGGCAGACCAGTGGTACAGTAGCAATGAATGCCTGAACCCAGAGGACTTGGTTTGGCTTCTGCATGTCTCTTCAACACTAAAAGTGGAAGATTAGTCCTAACATGCTAAAAATCTAAATATCTAAATATCCCACGTAAACAACTGTAAACAAACACTGCCACAACTCACTGGCTACCAGGACTATCCTTTAACACCAACCATTAGGTGCTGGATTTATGCAAAAAACATTGATTGGGTAAATACTCCTTGTTTAAAATGTGTCCACCGTTTTATACAGTGACTATGAGAAAAATGTATTTGTTGTTTATCAGCTTGAAGAATGAGAGAAATCTCAGATTACAATATTTACAGATACATGGGGATATTGAAATCAATTCATGATCCTTTGACGCAACACACCGTTTACAATATGCATATACAGGGAATGCAAATTATACGAATAACAAACTTATCGATTGTTTCTTCCTGCAATTCATCGGCTTAATACATGATCAACAAAGGCCTGTTAGGACTGCACTGCATATCATTACTGCTACTATAACTCAGTCAATTGTCACTGATCTGGTTTATTTGTTTTGACTAACCATGGCAATTATCAACCCTAGCCTTGTTCTTCGTTTAAGGTGACCAGACATCCCTGATTTCCAGCTAGAGCTCTTTGCTGAAATGTCCCTAGTTAACCTAGAAAAAAAATCCTCTGAAATAAAATAGCTGATGATATTTCGATAATCAGATGTTCTGGTCTAATCAAGAGCTGAACTGAGAAAACATTTTTCTATCACTGTACCAAACTCGCCTGCTCCCTCAGACTTTTAATGGGCTGGTTAGATCCGTGATGCATTGCAAGCAGCCTCTGTGCCTCTACGTGTGGTTGACTGTGATTCAGGTGGAGGAAGAAGAAAAATGTGGCACATAACCTAGAGTTATTATTGGTGTTTCTGCATCTAAATATACTTTGCATACATAGGGCTGTCTTGATTAGAAAAACAAGAACACATATCTCCCTTGTTTCGAGCCCACTGCCCTCTATCAGATCATCTCGGTAGATGTCAATATAAATTGAATAATTATGCAAAGTACAGCGTTATGTTTAGTAAAGCACATTTCTCTCCTGTTCCTCACTCATTTGCCGTATCTCAGTTTAAAAAGGTAATAATTGCAATTTTTTCAAGTGAGAAAGCAAATCACTATTGGGAGTGGAGGCTGTGGCCAATCTGTAAATGTTTTCGGAAACACAGGTTTTTCACCCAATGCAACAAGCTACTCCCATCTCCACTCAGAGCAGCACACAGTGTCACATAATTACTGAAAAATGCAGACATTTTAAACGTTTAAATGTGACTTAAGTGAGTCTGGGACAAGCATTCTTCTGTAAACTGAAAATCTGTCTCCCTGGTTTAACAATTTTTGGAAAAACCCAAACAATATCTGGAACTTCATTTCTAGTTTTATTGACGGCGTCTTGACGGCGTCTTGTCTATCTGTGGGGTGCGTGTATTTGTGTATTGCTCTATGTGTAGTCAATTAAAAAAATAGCCATCTTATTAGTTGATATAAACATTTAGAAATTGCCCAAAATCTGGTTAAAACTCAAAATAATGGTAACATGACATGTATCAAATATATTGTTGCTGATCGTCATAAAGTACTGTTTATCATTTGTATGTATCTAGCATTTTGTATTATTGCTCTCATGAAAAGGGCAGCTGTACTGGGCAACAGAGTTGCTATACTCGTTGCTACACTAGTTGCTATACTAGTTGCTATACCAGCATTGTCTCCTGTTGCTATACTAGTTGCTATACTAATTGCTATACCAGCATTGTCCCTCTGTTGCTATACTAGTTTCTATACTAGTTGCTATACTAGTTGCTATACCACCACTGTCCTCTGTTGCTATACTAGTTGCTATACCAGCACCGTTGTCTGTTGCTAAACTAGTTGCTATACCAGCATTGTTCTCTGTTGCTATACTGGTTGCTATACTAGTTGCTCTACTAGTTGCTATACCAGCACTGTTCTCTTTTGCTATACTAGTTGCTCTACTAGTTGCTATACCAGCACTGTTCTCTGTTGCTATACTAGTTGACTACTAGTTGCTATACCAGCACTATTCTCTGTTGCTTGATACACAAAGCACTATTAAAGGAGAATTACACCAAAAAAAGATTGACATGAACTCTGAACATCCAATGTCTTTCTTTATGAACTATTGAAATCCATAATAGTGACACAGAAACCAAAAAACATTTAACTGTGAAGACATAATTGGGAAAATTTAAGAATAAAAAAATAATATTTGGAAAACTGATTTCATAGGGCCCTTCAAAGATATTTGTATTTACCTATATTTTACCAGATGCTGTATAATATCGAAAACTCTGTGGCTCTTTATCTTATACACTAGGGACCTGGGGAAGTGGCAGGGGAGAGAAGAGACAAGTGTGCCTGCATGAAAGCTAGTAAAAGTAGCTTGCAACACCTTTCATTTTTTAAAGGTATCTCTCATCCAAGACAGGTCAGACACCCCTAAAGTGAGCCTGTGAAGTGCATTCTACTAAAGTAAGGTTATGAAGTAGGTTCTTCTTTTCTCTTAATATTAATATTTGGTTTCAGGGGCAATTAAGGTCTGAGTCACCCTGTCTATGGCTCCACTAGGTGCTCTGTATCCAGAGAAATAAATTAAGATATGATGGTGCCACAGTAATTTAATAAATCCCTATTCCGCCATTCGTTATATTTATAGAACGCTTTAAAGCTGTGAGTTCACATAAGGGATTTATATTTCATTAATACAGAGATAACAACAGAGACCCCAGGCTCCTTCACAGATGAGACCTTTATACACCAATGAAAACACACAAAACATGTAAATATAATAAGACATAATCACCTTTGACAATAAAGATATAAAAAAGAAATGTAAAATATCTTATTGGCATGAAAACTTTATCTCAAGGTCACTCTGAACAATATACCATGAGTATAGGGCAAAATGTTCAAAAGCTATTTCACCTGTGGCATCTCCAGCATTACCCACTCTTGAGAGCGTGTTTGGTAACTTCTGGTCTTCCAACAAAATTTCTCGGTCAGATATTCAGGACGTTTTTGAATAACCAACTTATACAAAAACATCAACAAATGACTGGCACTTGTAGGTATCAGTGACTCTTAGCCAAATGAAACATGTAAAAGAAAGAGATGTGTACAAAAAGTGCACAAAAATATCATCATCATAATCTAGCAGGGAAAATGTTGATATTGTTTCCACAATATCGTTTATCTGAATGTTAATTTCCTGTAAAACATTTTTTTTTCAAAAGACAGATTTTCATCTGAACAAATCCCAAGGTAACAGCAAGAATGAACATGTTCTTTAAAGAAACATTTACTAGGAACCTCAGGGTCATCTAAATGTTCTGGAGCAAGGAAACTGCATGTACTTTAGTTTTATGCGCATTTAATACCAACCTTCATTTCAGTGACTTTGTAACTGTAGGAAATCAGACAGCAGGTGTACAACAGCTTGTTCAACAGAGTGAGTCACAGCATATAGTACTGTGTCATCAGTTTTAATGTGAAATGCACAATTTCTTAAAGAGTTACAGACATCTTTAAGATATATAGTAAACAATATAGGACCAGAAATGTAACCCAGTGGAACTCCTTTGTGGACTACAAGAAACGTAGATTGAATTCCATCAGCTGCAACAGCCTGTGTTGTGGCACTAAGATAATTTTGAAATCAAAAGCAAGTGTCCTTGGCCAAGCCCAATGAAGACAGCATTTTCAATAAGACTGAGTGATCTACTGTATCGAACCCCTTTGACAGGTCAACATGCAAAGAAACAGGGCTTAATTTCTCATCTAAGACTTTGATGATATCATTTACAACCAGTGCAGTCATTGTGATAGCACTGTGCACAGGTCTCAAACCAGATTGAAATCTTTTCTAAATGCAATTTTCTGATAAAAAGGAAAATAACTGTTTATTTACCAATGCCTCCAGGATTTTAGCAACGGATGACAATCTAGAGATATGGCGATAGTAATCAAAGACACTGGCGTTCCCATCCTTATTGAGTAGGAGCACGAGCGGTTTCCTAGACTTTAGGGATAACGCCTAATATTAATGTTGGGTTAAATATATTCATTGGAGTTCCAGAGATAATTAGAGCAGAGCTAACCAATAAGCTGGATATATCTAGCATATCAGCCCCTGTTGGTAATTCTCATTGTCAATAACCAACACAACATACGGTTCTCGGTGCAGTACCTACAGAGAACCGGAGAAAGATGATAATGATAATAGTCGTTTGCTATCAAACACAGAACCACATACTGATGGGGAAAGTTGTCATCTATGCAACAACCTCAGTGCCGTTAAGAAATTGTTTTTCGAATTCTGACATGTTTATATTGTAAGATTAAGCAGATAAACTACAACTTTTTCGGTGCATCAGTGAAGGGGACAATAAATCTGGAGAGCAGAGTACTTTCCTGTGTATTGTCCAACAGCCTTCACGTGAGTGGGTTCGCTTAAAGCAAGATGTTAGTGGAATGAATGGAATGTTGTAGATTTGGTGAGCCTCAATGGGAAGTCTCCTAACACGTGGATACTGTGAGACAGTGGCTAGCTTCAACAAAGCAACATAAGAAGGATCTTTTAGCGGTAACATTTAAAAGACAGGACGTGGAAGTTTTTGCAAGGGTTGCGATCCTTGATCTATATCTATATCTTCCTTTAACATGCAATGAGACAGAGCTCAATCAAGAATTTGACCAATTTCAGAAGTAGTTAAGAGATCGGTCAGTCTCAGATGGCAACCCATGAGTTTACTTCTTCATATATTGTATCTGGCCCGTGGTTGTGAAGTGAATTTTCATGGCAATGGAAACCCCTCCTTCTCCGAAAACGCACAAAGCCGTCTTGAGGTCACCACCATTCAGAGGGATTTTCCCTGCTGCCATGTGACACAAGGGGCCTGTTTCGATGCGCTACGCCATAAATCATATCGGGACCGAACACGCAGCGTTTCCCGCAGATGGGAGGTGATTCCAAGATCCCAAATCCATTTCCCCTTGCTCGAGGTCTGCTCGCTATTCTGAGGTGGTCCGAGAGAGCGTGTGGACTAAACATGCCAGTCGGTGTTACTATTCAAATGGCATGCAAATGCTCTGTGACAGGTCACCCTGGAAACACACACACACACACATATACCTCCAACTGGCCACGTCTGGTAGGCACACACTGATCACTACCCTAGGCACGCGGATAAGGAGAACACAGGTTCTGTGGTTCCATGTTCTCATCTGCAGGAGTACCTTTTGGAGGTTCCTATAGGCTGAAGCACCGTGTAATGACTATCAATTGCCGTCAACGGCCAAAACGCTCCACGGTCTTTTTGTTCTCTTGTCAGGTGCACTCCTCGGTAGAGCCAAGCTGTCCGCCTCAGTCAAGGTTCAGGCTCAGCGCTCAATGGGGCGAGTATATCTCATTACGCTCTAGAAACTGCCTGAGGCGGGCTCGGGTGGCTGCAAAAGCGAGCCAAAGATGTCAGTTGAGTGAGCAGTGGATGGACCAAGTTGACTCGCGAGGTGAATGACCACTCTTCACTGCTATTCATTGCATTGTCTACGGTTGCCGGAACGTGCGATTTTATCCTTCCACTCTTCAGATTTGTGGACTTGTCATTAAATGAACATTCAATTGAACTCTGGTGTTTGTTCTCTGTTGTAATTCAAAGGAATTCCCAAACAAACAGTGTAAATTAAAATGGAACGAGGAACGGACATGTGGAAAATCCCCCCCCACATTGTCTGTCCCCAGCCAACTGTGTGACGCATTTGTTCTGCAGGAACAAGATATTGGGGCTAAATGGTGGATTGGAGGTGCCTGTCCCTCCAAAGGTCTGTGCACTGCTCTGATGCTAATCTAAAATTGCATACAGCAAGCTGGCACATACTTTAATTCAACTTGTACTATGCCAGTATCACAGACAGAGAGAATTGAAGAGAGATAGGACCAAAATCAATAGCTTTACCTGGGCCAGAGCAAAAGGAAGCAATTACGGCCAGTATGCAGATGAAACTGAGATAGGGCATCCATATATACTGGTGCTGTAAGAGAAAGAGAGATAGCAGCGTTAGCCTAATTTCTCTTCCAGAGTTTCTGTACATTAATTAGAATAGGTCCATCCGATCTGCTTTATGTCTCTAGGCCAGAGAAGGGCAAATATAGTAGAATTGAATCAAACGTTCTTTTGAACACCAACATTTTCTTCAGTTCTCTGCTAAATTCCGATTTTTCTTAGTCTCCATTCTGATCCAAGTTGCCCATCCCTTGCAAAACAGCGAACCTGATAAAACGTTTTATATTTCAGAGTAGGTTTATGAATTTTTGGCTGGTGAATGTGTTCACCTCTAGCACAAGTACAAGTTGAAGGAGAAATGAAATAACACGCAGAATGTCTTCCAAGATCTGCTTGAAGAAAACATTTTGATCCTCGATCGCTCCTAACCCCCACTGATTTCCGATCTACATAACTACCCATATAAATCAGTAATCAGTAAGCCGAGTAACAGAAGGGTCAATATCATTAGAAAAGCTATTTTGATCCATTGGCTTTTTGACTGGAGGAGTGAAAGGGAAATGCCTAAATAAGCGTGAGTGTGAAAAATAAGCTCAACACGTGTGTTCATATCATAGTACAGCTTATAGCTCCTGAATCAACTGTCCCCCGCAGACAGACAGACAGACAGACAGACAGAGAGATGGGCAGATGTCTGTAATAGTCAGCATGGGAAGAAAAATCTATTGATTTGGAATAAACCTCTAAATAAATGAATAAACTTAATCATCAGTCTATTGACATAATGGGCCATGTATCTCCTTAACTCATTTCGATTAATTTTACTATCACTTTCACCATCCCCATATTAGCCTAAAAAATACTGACTCAACATTTTAAACGGCCTTCCGCAAACCTGTCCGGAGTCAAAGCTTAGGACCAAGGTGTGTTTACATTTATTCCACCAGGCCTCTAAACACTGACGGTCTGTATTCGGTATCTGATAGACCTGCAGTTTTAATATCACGGGGCTGACCGCTCCCCGACGCCTCTGACAGGTTGACGCTGACTGGGAGCACAGCACTGACCTGGAAGTTGAGGAACACGGTGAGAAGGCCGAAGAAGAAAGCCATGGCGGCAAATCCAAACATGAGGAGCGGCCTTCTTCCGACGCGTTCAATCACCAGGCCCTGGGGGACAAACAGGACAGAGGGAAAGATGGAGGGACAGAGATGTGTTTGATTTGCACGAAATGGAACAAAATGTGGAAACTACCTGGAATTTTCCATCAGTAAATTCACATTTTCCGATATTCATAGAACAATATAATTTGGTGGACAGTCTTGTCCAGAGCAACATAAGTGCATACGGTTTCATACACGTCCTGGCTTCCTGCGAGGACCACATTGACTCCAGGACATACATGCTTATATAACCATTAGTTAACCCAGAAGACCCGAAAATCTGTCTGTCCAAGGTACACATCATCGCTTATGACATCATTATATAATGCATAAGAATTACAAAGTAAAATTTCTTCCTCAGAGTCCAACTGGATTACTAACATTAGGATTTGTAATTATCATATTTATTATTATTGCTTTGCATTGAAACACTATTTCATAATGGTAATGATAGGTCCTTAGCTCAATCTGCAAATGATAGTACACTCCCATTATGAATCAGAAAACTGTTCCCCACATCACTAAAGCACATTAATGCTTTGCATCTCGTTATGGTCATCGGATCTCAGTCTTTATTTATATAACCTGGCACTGGGGGAAGTGTGAAAATGGGAAATGTATCTAAAGAATCCCATCTTAGTCTTTAGAATGATTTATTTTTATTTTTCAAATACATCATTGTTCAGTAACTGACTTTATATTTAAAACTGGTTTCATGAGAATCACCCATACCTGAACACTTTGGAGATTGAAACTTTCTTCCAAAAGCTTAGCCAAAGCCCCAGGTATTTCTGTTCCATGAGGGGACCGTCTGAGCCTGAAAGTATTTTATAACTCCTGCTCCTATCTCATGCTGTGGGATTCTGAAGGGTTTTTCAAGGGCTACTAGTTATTTTAAAAGCCCAGTCCAGAAGTCCTTGGAAGGACAGAGAATATGAGGGCTTCACGGTACCAAAAGACAAACATGGAAAGCCTGATGTGGGCAGATCAAGACCAGGCTTAGGTAGAAATTACTTTGTCTGTAGTGTTCTTTTGCTACATAAAATATATTTGTATTCATATTTTTCTATGGGACCCTTTTTGGTGCTAAATTGTCTGGAGATGGCTCTATCTAGATCCCTATATATATGTGTAGGGTTCCTCAAAGAAGAACCAACCATTTCATCATTATATGGATCGTAGGGCCTTATAATTCATAGGGCCTTGTTTATCTAATACCTTAATTAACAGGCCTAGATATAACTAAATTAAAAGGCCTAGTTATACCTTCATTAACATGCCTAGTTATACCTTATTTAACAGCCCTAGTTATACCTTTATTAACAGGCCTAATTCTATCTTGATTAACCAGCCTAGTTATACCTTAATTAACAGGCCTAGTTATACCTAAATTAACAGGCCTAGTTATATCTTAATTAACGGGCCTAGTTATACCTTAATTAACAGGCCTAGCTATACCTAAATTAACAGGCCTAGTTATATTATCTTAATTAACAGGCCTAGTTATACCTTAATTAACAGGCCTATTAATACCTTAATTAAGAGGCCTATTAATACCATAATTAAGAGGCCTAGTTATATCTTAATTAGCAGGCCTAGTTATATCTTAATTATCAGGGCTATTAAAAAGAACTGGTGTAGAGGCCACAAAGTCATGGTGAGTTCATATTGGAAATTTGCTAGGTATAATCAGGCGGAGTTATGCGGAGTTAGATACAGTAGAGTTAGGTAGAGTTTGGTAGAATTAGGTAGATAGGTAAAGTTAGGTAGAATTGGGTAGTTTGATAGAGCTAGGATAAGAGTTAGGTAAGGAATGTCCAAGTGGAATTGTTAACCATGTGCAATCTGCATTCAGAATGACAGCCAGAGAAGGTCTATAAGAGTTTAATTTAATGTAGAGGCTATGTCAATCAATGTAAAATTATCAAGAACCCTTTCCTACACGTCCAATTACAATTAAATAGTTCAATAAAATCAATAGTTCAATAAATTCAATTCAATAAATTCTACGTTTTTTTGTGTGTTGAGTGAATATACACTATAAGCTTTAGCGAGTTAACCTATTGCCTGGGCCTGAGTTAATGTGTTGGTACACAAATATGGTTTTCTATGTTTGTGTGTTTCTGTGTGGGTGGGTGTGCAAACACATTAGGAATAAGAGTGAGTGAGAGACTGTGTGCGTGTGGTCTTATAGAAAATCAGCATGCCTGTCAAGCCCCAGCAGTGGTTTAGAGATCCCAGTCCATCACGCCTGTGGAACTACTTCACACTCTGTGTCTTTTAAGGGACAATGGTTTCCTCACCAACGGTCACATTGGGGCACTCAGGCCTCCTCACGTGGGCCACTGCCAATTTCAAGGCTGAAAAGCGAATGTGTGTGTGTGTGTGTGTAGGTAGGTGTGAAGGTGTGTTTGTGAAGGTACGCGCACATGTTTTTCTGTGTGGAGGTAGGTGTGTGTTTGAAGGTCGGAGTGTGTGTGAAGGTAGAAGTGTGTGAGAAGTTAGAAGTGTGCATGAAGGTAAACGTGTGTTTGAAGGTGTGTGTGTGAAGGCAGACGTGTGTGTGTGTGTGTCGGCTACTAATGGTTAAATCACAGTATGGGTCTCAGCACTTGGGCCCTTGGACATTCCCATGGACATTCGCTTGGACATTCCCATGGACATTCCCTTGAACATTCCCATGGACATTCCCTTGAACATTCCCATGGACATTCCCTTGGACATTCCCATGGACATTCCGTTGGCGTGTCAGAAGTTTGTTTTGGTAGAAAATACAGGATGATGTTCATCCCAAGAAGAGGCACACAATGTCTTCATGAAGATGCCGTATCTGCGTTTCCCCACAACCAACATTTGGAGGACATATGACAGCTTCATGAACTTTATGACCTGCTTTCCTTCCCTGTCAACAGACATATTGTAACCTCCTGGCCCTGGCATAATGGTTTTAAATATAACCCACTCTGCATTCAGATTTCTCCAGCCCTCATAGAAGGTCAATTATTTTTAACACACATCTGGGCAATGACTCGTAGACTTTTGAGTTTGTTGTTACTTTCCAGCACTGGAGGCTAGCAGGACAACTTTAACCCTGATGTGATGTGCCAGCGTACACTCCACGTGACATCATTGCTGTGACATCCCACCCATCAGGTGTTACCACAGCAACAGAGCCAAACACCAAAAGGGCAATGGCACACTGCATGACAATGGGTGTGCATTCGGGTGTCGGTGCGTGTGTGAACTCCGGCTTATCGACGAAAACGATCTATTTCATGCATTAAAGCGGCTGAATGTTCAATATGATTTCCACATCGATCGAGGCAATTGTTATGGACATGATTTTTATCTGTGATCTGAGGTGATGTGTTAAATTAACATTTCAAAATGTCAATTTATCACCCCTTAGTGTAGAGAGGAATAATGGAATGTCACATTTATTTGCTGAATTGACTAGCATTAAATCGTCACAATAACCTCTCTAAGAACACCGCATATCAACATGATAAGGGTAAAACTGTAGTCTCCACCTTATTTAACAGTGGCGATGACTTGCTGTTTAGGCCTTCTGGCTTGTGCAGATCTGCTGGGATAGGACAGCTACATCAGGATATAAATACACATGGAGACAAGACACACACACACACTCAAACACACACACACACACACACACAAGTCCAATTAGAAGCAAAAAAAAGTCAGTTGGGGTTCTCTCAACCCTAGTACATCAAAGCAATGATGCGGAAGTGGGCATGGAGCGTGGGAAGACAAATATTATCACTTCAACTTCATATCCAGCCACTGCTATTTCAGAGAGTAAATAATGAGGTGGGTTGGGAAAAAAATAAAAATGTTATTCTGTACGTTTTGCAGACTTCAGATGCACAAGAAACTGAACTGCTCAAAGTGCAAGATTTGCAAAATAATGCGTGCCTTTGATGGCCAACACCTTTTCTGCTATATTCCTAAATGTTGAAGCTGCTTGAAGGGATTTTTTTTAGTAAAACTACTAATTAATGTTTGCTGAAAACCAAGGTTGAACGAGGTTTAAAAAAATGTATATTAAATTATATATTATTAAAATATAATAAAAAATATATTAAAATATATATACTTTTAAAAAAGTCATTATTCACATTTTGAAGCAATTGGCTTTAGTAGACCATTGCGTCATTCTTTCGAGGAGTCCCATATTACACATTTCTTGCAGTACTTGCTACAACTCTTTTACTTTGGCTTCCCTGTCCAAGTGATTTCACAAAGCGTACATTCTGTTGAGATCAAGGGTCTGAAGAGGCACATCGAATACTGTCAGTGATTAATCTGCATTGTCTTTGCAGAGCGTAAATACAACCATCGACAGTCATTTCTTGTAAGACTACTCAAGATCAAAGCATATATTTTGGTGACATATTCACAGGATCTCTTTCAGTTGTACAATGAAGTGTCCTTCAAGCACTGCTTTTGGGTCTTCAACAAGGTTTGAGGAATTACAGACCTTTTATGTAGCCCCCTCTTTTTCAAGGGGCCAAAAGTAATTGGACAATTGACTCAAAAGCTGTTTCATGAACAGTTGTGGGCAATTCCTTCATTATTTAAGCAGGTAAAAGATCAGGAGTTGATTCCATGGGTGGTATTTGCATTTGGAAGCTGTTGCTGTGAACTCACAACATACGGTCAGAGGATCTCGCAATTCCAGCGACAGATGCCATCCTTAGGCTGCAAAACAAAATCCATCAGCAGGAACACTAGGAGTGGCCAAATCAACAGGTTGGTACATTCTGAGAAAAGAAGAACACACTGGTGAGCTCTGCAAAACAAAAAGGCCTGGACGTCCACAGAAGACAATAGTGGTGTATGATCGTAGGATCCTTTCCATGGTAAAGAAAAACCACTACCATAAAATAAACCTTCACGAGAGCAAATACAGAGGGTGTAAACCATCTTCACAAGAGCAATACCACAAGGTGTAAACCACTCAAGCCTCAAGAATAGTAAGATTGCACTTGGCTAAAAAACATCTAAAAAAGCCAGCCCAGTTCTGAAGCAGCATTCTTTAGATAGATGAAACTAAGATCAACCTGTACCAGAATGATGGGATGAAAAAAAGAACGGTGAAAGCTTAGAACCGCTCATAATCCATAGCATACAACATCATCTGTAAAACAAGGTGGAGGAAGTGTGATGGCATGGGCAGCGTTTGGTGATGTCCATGTGTTCCAGACTTCAAGCAGTCTTTGCCTGCAAAGGATTCTCGACAAAGTATTACATTTTTATGTTAATTTGTCCAAGTACATTTGAGCCCCTGAAATAAGGGGACTGTGTATGAAAATGGTTCCAATTCCTAAACCTTTCATACAATATTTTTGTTCAACTCCTTAAATTCAAGCTGGAAGTCTGCATTTTGATAGCATCTCAGTTGTTTCATTTCAAATCTATTGTGGCCAAAATTACAAAAACTGTGTCCAAAAATTTCCGGACCTAACTGTACATTACTTATTAGACAACAAGATATTCTCTTAACTTTTTTACCATATTCATGTACTGTATTTATGTTTATTTTCTATACAAATGATAAATAGTTTAATGCTTCCTGCCCAGACAATTAGCTTGAAAAATGTTCTCCTGTAGTCTAAACCTTTGAATAGTACTGTATTAACTTAATATACACAAAGCCTGCTTCACACCATCACTAGAAACTTCTGGAAATTCAATTATAGTTTTAATATGCATATCTGTTTCATAGGCAAAATTACAGCGGTCACCTCAAATTTATGGCCTTGTCTAAGCTCACTGAACTTAGCTTATTAAACTGTATTCCCAAGATTGTCATGATGTTTTATGAAGTGGATTACATTAGCTAGGCTTAAGAGTGGTTGGGGGAATGTATAGCCTATGCAAGATGTTTGAGGAACTGAGGAATAACCTGGAGAAGCAATGCAAAGTGCGTCACAACATATCAAAAGCATCATACAGTAAATAAAATTGTGGTGATTTATAAAATGCAGAACATCTGCATGGTACAACTCCTCTATTCACACTTAAAACCAAGCCCATGATTTTCCAGCTTCTTTAACAGCAGCTGTATTTTGAAATAAAATATCTTTGAAGTGTTTACTGTTCCAGTTACAGAATGTCATTAGATGTATGTTTCTTAATAGAGTTTTCCATCCATCACACCGCTGGTGGACAGTGAACTGTTCTGGATGCTCGTATGATTCGGAGGGTGCCGAAATGTGTGCAGGTACCCCTAATAGGAGCACCATTTCAAGAGACAGTTTCGACAACCAGTCAAAGAAATCGCCACTGGTCGCGTTTAAGCCACACAAGATGATCCCAGTTATAATGAATAGGCCTGGGACCGCAGAAATCTTAGGATACTGTACTAGATGAACAGGGTTTAGTTGCCCACACAACATATGACTACATCAATGGAAGATTGTCTGTAGAGTCCAGATGTTTCATACAATAATTTGTTCTACTTTCACCTCTACTTTCAACAATTGATATGTTGTCCGTACGATTTTCAATTAAATACAGGGATGAATGATTTGCACGTCATTGCATTCGGTTTTATTTGCATTTTTCCGTGTCCCAACTTTTTTGCAATCCGGGTTGTAATTACATGTACACTGTATCCGGTTCTTGGTTTTATTTTCTTTCGTTTTTTACAGTGTGCTTTCACTGTTGTCTTATCTCACTTCACTGAAGAACACAGGGACGGACGTTTCTGCTTTATTAAGGGTAAAAATCCAGTTTAATCTAAATATATAATGAAAATACATTTCTTTGATCTCAGATTAAAAGAGCGTGGCCGATGCTTCATAAAGGCTCATTGTGGATTGACAGACCAAGATGAAAGAGTTCCTGGTGTTACACTGGCATACGGAAAACACGCTAAGCTGTCAATCCTCTATTTCTGCTGGAAGCAATGTTGCAGTGGACCTATGAGAAAGAGGCTTAAAACTTTTCCACAGTGTAGTCATTTAACTCAGGAAAATTTGGACTCAAATGTATCTCCGGCAGCACTTTAATTGACTTGCTTCATCCGCAGCTTTAGCAAGTTTGGAGTAGAAACATTTGTGTAAAGAGAGTGTTAAAAAAGAGTCCTTAAAAGGGCTTTTGCTGCATAAATGAGTCACTAAGAAAGGATTTGGACTTTATCCTGTTTATAGGACATCAACTTTTTTGCAGAACTGTCAACCAGTCCGATGGAACGGGGACTTCGTAAATTCTTAGTTATCAACGACTGTCATATTTGAGGTTATTTATATTGTAGCAGTTATTCACTAAGTCATCAACTGAAGTAGGGAGAAAAACCTTGAGTTGTAAAATGATGCAGAAACCTCCCTGTGCAACGCTGAATAATATACCTCATTGTCCCAACCATTTTTCATAATGCAGAGCTTAATAAAAAGTGTATTTTTTAATGGATGAGCAATGGGATTATCTCTGTAAAATTGCAACAGGAGAGATTTACAAAAGCCCAGATCTTTCATTTTCCATCCTAATATACAATACAATGTACCAAATCATTCTCATCTGTAATGGAAAGATCGTTTTTTTTATATTTGATGTAATATACAGTTTTATCACAATGTTGAGTGATTGTAGAGAAAACATCACTCATCACTTGTGAAATATCTTTCCAAAATAAATAAAGGCAATGAAAACACAAATAATGTCATAAAGCTAAGTGTGACCCTGAAACTCATGTCATGTAACATTTCATACTCTAATTAAGCTGCAACAAAAACTTAAATATTACCTCATTCAATGCCCATAACATTTGTCCCCCCCCTGCATTTATACCATTGGTTGTTAAAGGGACACAGAGACCTATCATCTCCTAAAATGTGCGCATAATAGCACATTGGCCACGATATATTGGCCATATACCAGATTTTATGAAATATTGGTTATGTAACATGCACCTACATCCTACAAGCCTTTAAAAGACTCCTACTCGTTAGACTGTTGTAGACATCTTTTTCAGATAGGACTATTACCTATAACAGACATTAACAGCGTGGTAAATTTCAAATGCCCCGTTTTTTTGCGTTTGCTACTTAGGGTCAAAATGCCTGCAATAAGTGTTTGACGTAAACAGTTCTCAGTTGTTAATCGCCCGACCACACCCAATCTTCACCTACTTGCCCTTCTTTTCCACAACTGAAGATCATATCTTAATTTCCCTTGGGCAGAAACGAAAGAGGTGAGACGCCATCCCTGGTCCCCACACAAACGCGTAAGTGTGTGCAGGCCTAGCTATACTCCCTTTCCCCAAACTAATTAACAGGATCCGGCACAGAACAAACAAGCTCACGACGTCCCCGACGGAACGTCATTGTTCAGCTGCGGAAACGACCCACCCTCTGTGAACACACGGAGCTATCCACGGGGTTCCAGTGGCCTAGTCTGCACTGTTATTCCCACACAGGTGCATGCGTTTCCCTCCGTAATATATCCGATGGCGTCGTGCTTGCTGAGTGTCAGCTGCCAACTCGCTAGTGAGGACGATGTCATTCCTCAAAGCGTTACTGGAACAGGCTATTTCTGAAGAGCTCTGCCTCTGCATTCATAAGCCGCGGATGGGACGTCTCAACGGTAACATTTCTGTCCTCAATATTCAGCATGCTGGTTCTCCCTATCCCCGGACTGTCTCTGGTGTGGGGAACGGCGACTGTGGTGCGACTATCAGTATTTAGTTTAATACTGTGGCTAATGCTTCTATCACAAGCATTAGCCACTGTGTTCTTTCTGTTGTTGGTATGTTTTCTGTCATTAGTTTTCGGAAGGTTAGCGATATAACTTTTCAGCAGGCCGTTACAACCGCCATTAAAACAGTAGTGAGATCAGTGTAGTTTCAACATAAAGTTGACGCTACTTGTTAAATAAGCTGCCTGTAATGCTCCGGAAAAAATTAGAGACCACGGCACCTTTTTCTTTCCTTTTCATAGAAGTCGAAAATGAAGGTTTTGAGTGAGGAACATAAGGGTTACAATTAAGAGACCACTGCAAATTGAACGCTTCTGTTTCCTCACTCAAAACTACCCTTTTCAACTTTTTTAGAAAGGAAAGAAAAAGGTGCAGTGGTCTCTTAATTTTTTTCCGGAGCTGTATGTTCCATTGCGCCTCTGACAGGTCCCCTTTTCGTCGTGGTACTGTAGCTGAGATCAAAACAGTACGTTTTTCCAATCTCCGTTACAGTCACGTACAGCATCATTTTCCTTAGAATATTCTATCCCTTAAATATCACACAGGGTCACAGCAGCATGTTTTTAGTGTCTGTTAAGTATTCTAGGTTGGTTTTCATGACTAAAGGCCATGTAGACGGTACATCAAGCATACATTTACTTATGCAGAAAATATGTGCATTTTTGTTTCATTGGGTGTGTTGAAAGCTGCATAGAAATGGCATATTGGACAAAAAAATTCTAAGTTTGGCATTTTATCTAACCTTCATTCATATTAAAAATTGTATTTATTAAATTCTCCATGTGATCTATATTAAAGTGCAATTCATTTAAAATTACAGACTGTTAAAATTAAATATTAGTGCACAATTTCTACTTAAAATATCAAAGGGATTTAAATGACGCTGTTTGTCAAACAACCCAGAAAGATAGTTAATACATCAAACAGTTGTAGAGATTATGACTGGAGTAATATCTGTGTGCAAAATGACTTTATTTCATCATGAATGTTTGGACAAAGATTGCCCGTCTCACTACTCTCCTAACAGTTTTGATTCAACTTAAACATTACGATGATCATACAAGATGCATTATCACTCATTCATGACCAAACTTGTTGTTAGTTTTGCATGAAGAACTACAAAACCAGCATCGTTAGGGCCACGTTCTATTTTTACCAGGATCTTGTTGGGTCCAGACCTGTTCCATGGCACAGAAATGCTGCTTTCGTCATCAATAATCTTATAATTGCCCACCTTTTTATATGAAACAAAGGCATTATGTGACCTACATTTTGAAACTCACGAGTAACGGCAATGGTGGTGACATCCTCAGCCACACAGACCAACCAGAATTAGTTCACTTCTCCCCGACTGCCTGGCCACTGCTTAGCACAGCAGACGGTAGCAGTGGGTTGCTTGTCTCGTTGAGGGAGACAAGCTCGAGCAGCCGCAATCATCTCCTATCGTGGGACACTAAAGGAGAGCCTGTTGTTCATTGTGCATCTGCACTGGCCTCAGATTGTTCAGGATATGCAAATGTCAAAGACCAACTAGTCTCGGGGTTTACAAGACGTACAAAATAATATTCAAGATCAGGTTCTAACCTAATTCCTCACGTGTTATGACTTTTAGATCCTATACGTTACTCAGCTGAAACATTTATCATTGTCTGACCATGCCTTTTCAGACAACAAGAGAGAGGATCCAGATTGGCTCTACAAATGGTCTGGCTCAATCACAGATGTTCCAAGGTTATAAAGAGACACACTACTATCTCTGGGAATGAACTTGGCTACTAAAGATTGTAAGTTGTTCTCACAACCATCTTAACGCTGGGACGTCTCTGGGAAAAACGGGGCCCTTTTGCTATCATGTGGTGAGTTCAAGGTTACATGGAACTCCATAACCTTCAAACCAAGGTCAGAACCTAGAGACCAGCGGATCAGTTCCCCTCCGTTTCTTCATGTAACCCTTTAATCAGGGACTGGTTTAGATTTGTGACTCCTTGTGAGTGACATGAATGATGAGGTAGAACCGAGAACCAGCAGGCTCCGGACCTTGTAGTGTAGGAGTTGAACACCCCTGCTAAAATGTAATTAATTAATGATCTTTAATAACAACAATATTTTTTCTGATTCAGGTTTCAAGCTGACTTCTTAAAGCTTGAATATAGAGTGATGGGCCTGGAGAAATGTAACAAATCTCAAATTCACAGACAGGAGTTATGGATACAACAACGGACCAAAATATATAAATAGGCATAAATATCAAATTGTATATGTTTTAAATATCTTAACGGTATACCGTGTTTGTTTAAAACAGTTGAACAAAACGAATCACGGATTTATCAGTGCTATTCAACCGCTCATCATTAACTGTCATAAAATGGGAGCTGACAACTGAAACATCAGGCTTTAATGAACGGAAACACATTTGAACAACCAAACTGTGTTGTGATATGGTCTATCGAGCAGCGCCACTCAAACAGAGGTGCCCTCCTGCCACATCACTCTGACGCTGTCAATGCCTTCAGTGACCAGACGTCAGCGGCGCTGGCTGGCGTACGCGGGGCGGCGGCTGCGATTGGAGGCTGCCGATGGGGTGATGGGCTTCCAGATGCCCATCCGGGGAGCAGGGTCCCCTGGGTGGCATCCGTGTTTGAAGGCAGCTAGCTACCTGGCAGCTAGTAGCTTTCCTCTCATCCCACTTATTTGGAGGAGATCAAAGATCAGTTATACTTTACTTCAAAGAGTGAGTGATGCTGATTTAAAGCCCCTATAGGTTCTCACTGCATGAATTAGGCTACAAGGAGAAGAAAAATGAAAAGAACCGCCCCCCCCCTTCCCCCCAGAACGTGGATTGGAAGTCTCATCCCCAGCCAGCCATCTCTTCATCATAACTAGCTATTATGACATTCAACCAGATACAGCCATACAGTACGATTCCATTCTGGCCTCGGGGTAACTATCGCGTCACGTTTGTGTTCACCGTAACTTCACCCGTCAAATCCCTTCACATGGCGGACAGCAGAAGCTGAGCTACGAGTGAGCTGTGGATGGGGCCACCAAAGTCCCCGGGCCTATGGGGGCCCACGGTTCCTGTAGAAAAACGCGTTTCTACATGAACATTATTGGCATGTACATTAACACTATAAACCATGGCAACATTTATTTATAATATGGTGTACCAATTCAGGATTTATTGAATGCTGAAGTTGTTCTGAGCCAATGATGCTTATTTAGCAAGCTAATGTATGACTGTCTGTCACAGTACAGTACCTACTTTAAGGGAGTATATGGTTAGAATAGATGTAAAGATTTGTAAGTGTAAAGTAAGATATGCATCCCTTTTAGCTGGAATTGAATGTTTGTGTACAGTGATAAGCGGTTGTTTAGAACCTATTGTTAAATGAATGTGCTAGCACAAATAGTGAACTGTATGACTTTTGCCACTGGACATTGTAAAAGCTTATTAGAAAGTAATGTCGCTAGACGCCATTACACATTGTGTTAAACTTAGTAAGGTTTCTTATTAAGTTTACCGCCACCACAAATAGCATCTATTAACTGTATGGCTTTTGCCATATGACATCAATGACATTAATGCAGTAGTTATTGTATCAATATACAGTGGGGCAAAAAAGTATTTAGTCAGCCACCGATTGTGCAAGTTCTCCCACTTACAAAGATGAGAGGCCTGTAATTTTCATCATAGGTACACTTCACCTATGAGAGACAAAATGAGAAAAAAAAAATCCAGAGAATCACATTGTAGGATTTTTAATGAATTTATTGGTAAATTGGCTGGGAAGACTGAATCTGCAATAGGTAAGCAGCTTGGTGTGAAGAAATCAACTGTGGGAGCAATTCTAAGAAAATGGAAGACATACAAGACCACTGATAATCTCCCTCAATCCGGGGCTCCACGCAAGATCTCACCCCGTGGGGTCAAAATGATCACAAGAACGGTGAGCAAAAATCCCAGAACCACACGGGGGGACCTAGTGAATGACCTGCAGAGAGCTGGGACCAAAGTAACAAAGGCTACCATCAGTAACACAGTACGCCGCCAGGGAATCAAATCCTGCAGTGCCAGACGTGTCCCTCTGCTTATGCCAGTACATGTCCAGGCCCGTCTGAGGTTTGCTAGAGAGCATTTGAATGATCCAGAAGAGGATTGGGAGAATGTCATATGGTCAGATGAAACCAAAATAGAAATTTTTGGTAAAAACTCAACTCATCGTGTTTGGAGGAGAAAGAATGCTGAGTTGCATCCAAAGAACACCATACCTACTGTGAAGCATGGGGGTGGAAACATCATGCTTTGGGGCTGTTTTTCTGCAAAGGGACCAGGATGACTGATCCGTGTAAAGGAAAGAATGAATTGGGCCATGTATCATGAGATGTTGAGTGAAACCTCCTTCCATCAGCAAGGGCATTGAAGATGAAACGTGGCTGGGTCTTTCAGCGTGACAATGATCCCAAACACACCACCCGGGCAATGAAGGAGTGGCTTCGTAAGAAGCATTTCAAGATCCTGGAGTGGCCTAGCCAGTCACCAGATCTCAACTCCATAAAAAATCTTTGGAGGGAGTTGAAAGTCTGTGTTGCCCAGCGACAGCCCCAAAACATCACTGCTCTAGAGAGATCTGCATGGAGGAATGGGCCAAAATACCAGCAACAGTGTGTGAAAACCTTGTGAAGACTTACAGAAAACATTTTCATTGCCAACAAAGGGTATATAACAAAGTATTGAGATTAACTTTTGTTATTGACCAAATACTTATTTTCCACCATAATTTACCAATAAATTCATAAAAAATCCTACAGTGTGATTTTCTGGATTGTTCTTTTTCATTTTGTCACTCATAATTGCAGTGTGCTTACAATGAAAATGACAAGCCTCTCATCTTTTTAAGTGGGAGAACTTGCACAATTGGTGGCTGACAAAAATACTTTTTTGCCCCACTGTAAGTGATAATAACAGACTTTTTCATCAAGTGAAAAGATGAGAATCATGTAGCCAGCAAAGTTTTTGTCTATCCTGAAGAATTCTAATGGTCAACCAGAAATAATAGCAATATAACAGTAAACAGTTTCATTTTCGACTTTCCATAACATAGCTACTGAAGGTTGTAGCCAGCCAAGTTTTTGTCTATCCTGAACCAATCTTATTCAACAAAGGGAAGTCAGTCAGTCAGTCAGTCAGTCAGTGAGAGACATTCACTTTTCTAGGCCAGCTCCGCTTACGCAGTCTGGCAAAAACTTTAGAAATTTTGCATAATAAAAGATGAACATGACTGAATTACATTTTACCCCAGACCACCGCACATCTGTTTGGCATTCTGCCTTAAACTAGTTTTGTTTTTTAACATGGAACTATTGCAGTACTAAGCACAGGGAGATCACTCCTTTGTTCTTGTCCACAGAAAGCAATAAAAAATATTTATGATGATAGTTCCATTGCTTATGTTGTAGTATCTAGCTACCTGTCACACTTTTCGGTGTATCTGGAGGAACTACACTTAGACACAACACTGACGGCATGGCAACACGCTGAGGTGTTACATGATGAATGTGACGTAACTATCCAACAACTCATTTTTACTTTTATTTCAAATGTATTAACACAACATTTTGGTTTATTTGACCGAGACACTGGGAGGTTGCACATTGCGTTGTAGCATCAGTCCAATTTCTTTATAATCTACAGGTACATTATTATTAATTCATTTTGACTAGCAAACCACAGTTACATTTGAAGGCATTAGCCATTTAGACATTTTATTTGTTGTTTTTTTCCCTCAGCCTTGGGCGAAATCCTAGCTTCACAACTCACCACAGGATTACACTCAGGTTTATACTCAGCTTCTGTTCTCACAGAGAAACCTAACAATGAGACCGTAGTGACTCATTTAAAGGTATTCTGAGGTGATAGTTATCCCAGCGGCATTCACATTTACCACAGCGTTTTTAAAGACTGGAGAACCATTTTCTCCCGCAGGGAAAACAAGGCGGCAGGATGCCTTCCACTGGCGTTAACATACAGAGGACATAAACAGCCAAGGACCTAAAACTCATGGAGAGAAAGCAGAAAAAAGCTGTGCATTTATCTGATTGTACATTTGATGTTGATGCAACGCCACTTACAGTACATCACATAGAATTCATTTCTAACTGAGAGCAGGGAGTTAGATGTTGACTGAGCCACAGGACACAGGCTAGTGATAAGAGCACCAAATGGATGCTCCAGCAAATCTCAGGGCAGTTAACCCTATTGCTCCCGAGGTCAATGCTGAAAATTAGAATGTGTTCTCAGTCTACTTACCTGGAACCAAGACAACATACGCCTGCCCTACCTGGAGAAACACACCTGCCCTACCTGGAGAAACATACGCCTGCCCTACCTGGAGAAACATACGCCTGCCCTACCTGGAGAAACATACGCCTGCCCTACCTGGAGAAACATACGCCTGCTTTACCTGGAGTAACATACGCCTGCTTTACCTGGAGAAACATACGCCTGCTTTACCTGGAGAAACATACGCCTGCTTTACCTGGAGAAACATACGCCTGCTTTACCTGGAGAAACATACGCCTGCCCTACCTGGAGAAACATAAGCCTGCCCTACCTGGAGAAACATACGCCTGCTTTACCTGGAGAAACATACGCCTGCTTTACCTGGAGAAACATACGCCTGCCCTATCTGGAGAATAGGGACCATGCCAGGAAATTTCTCCTTGCCTCTGCATCATTTTGTTGTTGTTTGCTTTTGCTCTTTTGGGGTTTTAGGTTGGATATCTGTATGAGCACATTATGACAACTGCTGATTTAAAATGGCTTAGTAAAATATTTTATTGATTGATTCACACCAAAATGTGTTGTATCACTGAAGAAAATTGGAATTTCACTGTGTCTTTAAACCAGGATTAACGCAGTGCTGAAATGGGAAACAAACATTCCACCACAGAGATCACTTTTATAATAGCAGAGTACAATCTAAAAAAAGATGAAATCCCTAATCAAAATGAGATCATCTTCATGATAGCAGAGTACAGTCTACAAAAACAATAAAATCCCTAATCAAAATGAGATCTTTTTCATAAAAGCACGTCTTATTATAGGAAAGACTATGATGCTTGCAACACCAGGAAATGGGTTTGATATCTGTAAGGCTCAAGGTTGAAAAGGGAGTATTGTAGTATGCAAATGTATGCACTCACTACTGTAACTTTCTTTAAATGATGTAAAATGTAAATGTGAAAATGTCCCTGTCTTCCAAAGCCTCTCAGTATGCATGAATGCTTTATTTATGGACTCTGCAAGACAATGAACTGTTGAATAATGGTGACAACTTTTAAATTGAGTTCTACATATCACACGTTCTACTACAATGATACTAATTTCCCCAGGTCTAATTTAACGCCTGGTCTTGTCCATTCTGTTCTTATAGGTGCTTTGCAGCTTGTTTTAATTTTAGAGGAAGCCAGAGGGCAAGTATCTGTTCCAGATACACGTGATAATAGCTTAAACTGTTTAATAGATAGAGCCACAAAATAGAAAACAGAAACCAATCTGTTTATTATATTCACACCTTGCAGTTGCTATGAACCCTTTTCAAATACACATGCCCCACATTGCACAGTAAACTCTAACTTGGCTACGGTTGCATTTCACAATGAAGGAAAACGCAAAAACAGTAAAGGTAGGAAATATGAAGAGGGAAAGTTAAACTTAACCCAAACATTGTTTGTAGAGGTGGTTTGCTTGGAAGGATCAGAGTGTAGTTGGACTAGGGTTAGATTATGGGTTTGGGATCATTTGGGGTTAGGGTCAGTTGAACATCTATAAACTGTAAGATATTGTAACCAAAAGTATAACAAATTAACCATGGATAAAAGTGAAAGGCCAATCTTGCATGGCATGATCTCAGTTTGGGAACAAAGACAAGAGGGAATATATAATTAAAGACAAAAATTAAATTCCAATCTCTGATTAAGCAGTTGATCCAGAAAGGCAGTAAAATGGTAGTCCCCCAAAGCTGCTTGATACTGTGAGCTTACATTAAACACTGCAAAGGACATGGCGCAACATTTACGGATCCCAGAAGCTTATCAGAAAGCTGCACCAGAAAGCCACGCAGCATTTAATATAAGCTGGCAGGATCTTCTGGGTTTAATCAAATTCAGTGAAGATCACATTTGTGTAAATTCTCAATAAAAATGTAATGAAGAAATTATATGGTGCAACAATCACAAATACTGAGGAATGGTGGTCAATCAGCTCTACTTCAGAAATGTAATCTGTGAATAATGCCGGTAAAAGATGTCTGCGCTCCAGGCATTGGTTTTTGTGTTTGTATTTTGAGGGGACAAAAGCATGTTGGGTGCACTGAATCGTCCTCGCTGGTCAGGATGTGTAGCGCCTTTGTCCTTGTCAGTCAGATCAAAGGTCAAGTAAGTCACAAGTGAGCCAAATAAAAATGTTTGGCATGCATTTACTAAATGACACTTGCACTTACGCCTCTATTCTATATCTCCGATATCTTAGGTTTTTTACGGCCAATGTTCCCAGAGCAGAAGAACCTGCTAAATATATAATGTATCAGAGAAAAACCCTGGAATGCAGGCAGGGCAGTTTAGTTTTTACTACAGTCATGCTTTTGTAATACATGCAGAATGTGGTTTGGCATTGTTTTGCTGAAATAAGTTATCTGGATGGCAGCATTTGTTGCTCAAAATCCTGTATATATTGTTAAGCATTAATGGTGTCTTCACAGATGCGCAAGCCACCTATAACATGTGCACTAATGCACCCCCATACCATCACGGATGCAGGCTTTTGAATTGTGCGCTGATGAGCTAGATTTTGATTTGTCAGACCACAGGACAGTTTTCCACTTCGTCTCAGTCCATCTTAAATGAGCTCGGGCCCAGGAAAGGCCGCTAACATTTCTGGATCTTGTTCATATATGGTTTCATCTTTACATGGTAGTTTTAACTTGCATCTGTGGATGCTGTGATGTACTGTGTTCACAGACAGTGGTTTTCGGAAGTGTTCCTGAGCCCATGCAGTGATTTCCACTACAGAATCAGGTCTGTTTTTAATGCAGTGCCGCCTGTGGGCTGGAAGACCACGGCCATCCAATATTGGTTTTCGGTGATGTCCCTTGTATACAGAGATTTCTCCAGATTCTCTGGATTTCTTAATGATATTCTGTGCTGTAAATGATGAGATCCCCAAACCCTTAGCAATTTTACACTGAGAGACATTTTTCTTAAATTGTTGCACTATTTGCCCATGCAGTCTTTTACAGAGTGTTAAACCCCTCTCCATCCTCCATTCTGACAGACCAATCCTCTCTGGAATGATCTTTTAATACCCAATCATGTTACTGACCTATTGCCAATTGACCTAATTAATTGTTCGATAATCCACCAGGTTACATTTTTTAGCATTACACAACTTTTCCAGTCTTTTGTTGCAACATTTGATATGTTGCATTTTCTATGATTTTCATTCTGTTTCTCTTTACATTTTACACTGCTTCCTAACTTTTTAGAAATTAGGTTGAGTGTCAAGGTTAGGCATTATGAGTTACGTTTAGGGTGAGGTTAGGTTTAGGTATCAAAGTTAGGTTATTGAGATTAAGGTTAGGGTAATGTTATGTTTATAGTTAGGCTTAGTGTTAAGTAACATTATTTTTATTCAAAGGCAATCGGCTTTGGTGTACCAATTTACATAGCTAAATAATTATGTGTGTGGGTGTTAGATTTGTGTTGTTTTTCAGACTCTGAAATGTTGTACTCACGGAGACAATGGCAGCCAGTGTTTCTAAAGCGCCAGTGCTGAGGACAACATAAGGAATCACGTTCTCTGCAAAGCCTGATTCCCGCAAGATCCCATTGGTGTAGTACCAGATCTGCCGAGAGATAACAACCCACAACCAATTATTAACAGTCGGGGGGCTTTTCCACCACATCCATACAAACAAATCGATATCAATAAATAACACACCAACGTCATAAGTGCTGCTAACCCCCATTTATTTTAGGAAAACAGAGATATTTCTGGCTTTGTTCAAGACATTCCAAAGACAGCGACATGTGGCGATGACACATTCATATTTGAATCGCCTTCTGAATTGACCAGTGGTTAAAACATCTGTGGAATTAAACAGAACATTTAAATAGTGTATCTCTGTGGATACATCCGTGTCCTTTGAACGGCAACCCTGTCTGTCTAAAGGGCCTAAATGAAAGGCAAATGTAACGCTGATTACAGGGCAAAGATCGGATTAGCAATTTAATGCTGTGCCTTTTTGTTATTGGTCAACTGTGTCCTTGGATTGATCCTATTCAAGCCGTCTCATTATGAAGCCTCATGTCCACGCTCTGTCATTAGCGCCTAATTTATGCTCTGTTGTCGATCTGTCAAGCAGCACAGTCACCACTGGGCTAATGCATTCATAATGCTGGAGGTTTCTTGGGGAAAAATACCTTGTGAAGTTCTGTGACCGTGTGGCACAAGAAATTTTTCGGATCGGTCTCTCAAAGACGGGTATGCAATATGCAGGGGACATGAAGTATACATCGCATACTCCCAGAAATCCCATCAAACAGCCTTCCGGCATTAAACTTCTAATGGATAATTCACCAAGGCCAAATCCGATCTTACAGCATTAAACTTCTAATGGGTAATTCACCAAGGCCAAATCCGATCTTACAGCATTAAACGTCTAATGGGTAATTCACCAAGGCCAAATCCGATCTTACAGCATTAAACTTCTAATGGGTAATTCACCAAAATAAAAACCGATCCTACAACCGATCCCACAGCAATAAAGACATTCTAATGGATAATTCACCAATACCAAATACAATTTTACAGCATTAAAATGATTTTAGAAAACACATTTTACACCAGAATCTGTCACGAAGACACTTCACCATCCCCCTGACAGTCTGTCATTAGAGCCGCTATATGTGTTGACCCAGTAGCACTCTGAGGTAAATCGACATCAGATGTTTTGCATTTCTGAATGCTTGTGTCATTCAGAACCTAGGAGTGAACTGGAGAAATGTTGTTCTAAGAATCCGGTCCGCTCTACTGTCAGAGAGGAGACAGCTGACGCTCACCGCATTCAAGCCACACAGCTGGTAGCAGGCCATGGTAACCACGACGGTGATGACCTGCCAGCGCACCGCAGGGTTCAGCAGGAGGTCGGTGACGGAGGCCATGCGCATGGTGTTCTGGGCCCGGCTCTCAGCGTGCACTTCCTCCAACTCCTTCGACACGTCCTCCTTACCAAGGAAGTCTCTGAAGGCTGAGACACACAGTAATTACTCTTTTAACCAGAGAAACACAAACAAGGTAACTCCTCTTTCAATCAAACTAAGAACTATTTGAAGTTCAAATTTGTTTTATTATAGAACTGTCATCTTTAGTTACTTTCTAATTTTTTTTTGTTTTTCCTCACACTGAACTGTTTGTTTAGCCATGAATAAACCACTCTCACAGATAAAAATAACTTGTTTTTGGAAAACATTCTGGGACAGGACACATTCCACTGTAAAACGAAGCATCAATTGTGCTTTAATTTCACGCCAAGATTACATTTGGTGTACCAGATTGTGCCAGTCCCTCTACTGCAATCAATAAGATAAAAGGACGATTGAAATTAGTTTTGGGCTGCCTGACTGACTGACATTGCTTTATATTAGTTACACGCACATGGCTGGGAATGGGTCTTCGCCTTCTTTAGAGTAAATTATAAACAGTGACATTGTACCAATGCAGTCCCTATTTTGGGTTTAGCAGGACGGCGGTGTGTTAACAGACAATATGGGAAACTGAGTCATCTCCCAGCTCACAGGTCTGTTACACAGACCAAACCAGCCTTATCGAAGCCAGGCAGGCTCTGGGAAAAATACTGTGGATCTTACCAGTGTCTCAGCGAGATCTCTATAAAAACGAGTCAATTTTCTGAGCCAAAAGATAAAAAGAGGAACCCAAGAGAAGAGCCTGCAGAGATGAAATTCCACTTTTGTGAAAGTGCTTCTAAACAACGCAATTGTCACAAAGCGCGCAACAAAAGACACAGGCACGTAATGCTTTGCGATAATTTCCTAATGATTTTCCCGGGGCCAACCTTAATTCCTAAGGAAGTACAGCAAAAACAATGTTTCTCTTTTGAGGTTGTAATGACACAATGTTGATCCAACCACAACTGGGCTATGGATTGTGGTAATGTAACATTATCTCCAACATGGTTCTAGTCAGACTGGTTTGTTCTGTTCTCCAACCACTTCTAGTTTCCCATCTCCTTGCCTTACGGAAACAGTCTTCCAAAGACACAAGGAGCAACACTTTTAATAGAGCAGAGTAATCAAAGGTGTGGTTATCAAAAGCATATAAATCACAGTATTCATTTAAAGAAGCTCGTGGCCATTAGCCCAAAGCACTCATCCAACAGAGTATTTCACAAATGTTCGTTCCTATCTGTTCAACCCTATGCTAAACTAATCAAAAATAACACAAGTGATAGAAAATTATTTTAAACTGTGATTGAAAGATGCCATTGACCCTGGAAATGTATTAGGTTTAAACATGTACACCTACCTTCTGTCCTCCCAAGGACATCTCTGGTCTCCAGCAACACTTATATGCAGTATATTGTAATATTGCTAATTTGACCTATTCTATCGCACATCAGACTGTTTCTATGCTGTTATCATTTTGCACACAGGTTCCTCTCTGCTTTCACAGGCAACCTTTTCAGACGGGACAAACATACCGGTTAAGAAAGCAGTCGATGGCATTTTAGTAGGTCTTACTTTAAAATTAAAATGAAGAAGAAATGAAATTTAAGAATGTTGAATATTGACAAAATATAACAAAGTAAAAAGTATTATAAAACCTGTTGGTCTGAACAGGTTAATGTACTTAAAGTTTAAGTAACATGTTTAACAGGATCTTTTCAGACCAATAGAGGTACTAATCAATCAACAATTTGTATTTGGGGCATTATGGGAATTTGTACTTCAATTGATCTGGCGAGAGAAAAATGGTACACAAGTGTCATCGTATTGACAAAAAAAAATGTATTAACGTATTCTTGGACATCATAATGTCACGTTTTCAGCCCCATTCTGTCAAAAGTAGACATTTCTCAAAAAGAACACCCTTCAACATTCCCTTCTTACCCGACCTAACAATTCCCAGGAAACACGGCGCCAGGAAGTTTCCTGTGTACAAAGGCAGAAGGCAGACCATTCAAGGGTCTCAATGGATAATTTATAACATCACTTCAAACACCATAGGCTAGTTATAAAAAAATTCTCCAGAGACTCCAATGATCAAACAATCCTTTACGGATATCTGACATACAGTTGAAGAGCCTGCTTTCCAGTGTAACATGTGGTTTGTAGTGAGCCTTGCTAGCCCATGCTATGTTCCTGCCATAAATAAACCGAATTCTCAGGGAAACTGTGCAAATGTAAAAATAATTGCAATGAATATTCTGCTGTCCCATCACACGCACAATGGTGTCCTTTGAAATAATCCAAATGAATATGGCAGTTTCACTCATTAAGAATTATTTAAGGCAACCTTAAGAAATGGTTCACACTCATTCACTCGTTTAGTATGACAGTCTGGTAAGTCAACAGCAGCAAATACAGCTGAAAAAAACTGATATGGCAACAAAGTTCTACATGTCGTCAGTCACTAACCCACAGCAGGTTTTGTCAGCTGTGTAGTGATAGGCTTGTGTCATGGCTACCAAAGTATCCAGTAGGCTAAAAGAAGTAACTATGATAGAAATCAAGAAGGATAAACTCCATATTAAAATACATTTTACCAATACTTAAATCTAGTAAACAGAAATCAATGGAAAGTGGCGTGTGTGTGTGTGTGTGTGTGTGTGTGTGTAAGTCATTCTGTGGCCATAGAATGTGTGTGTAATCAGTCGTAGTGAGAGTTAGTGTGTAGCCAGGCCTTGAGGTTCAGCATAGACAGACAGGTTAACAGTCTGATGGGCTGGACGTAGGAACCTGTCTTCTGTCTCTGTCTCGTTATGATCTTCTAGATGGTGGCACCAGAAACCACCTATCACTTGGAGGGCTGAAGTCTACGATGATGGCCTTCTGTTATGTGTGGTGTTCCATCCTGATGCCTGAGGGCAGGCATCAGGATGGAACTCACCACCCTACGAAGGGCCATACGACAAAGCCATTTACCAAATCAGGAGACAAACTAAAATATTCACAGGCAAAGCTTCAATTAGGAAAGTCAACACTAGTTTAGAATCTTTTGTTTTCCATTTGGGGGTAATATATATATATTTTTTTATCACAGATTAAAGCAGTATGAAAGACCTCTGTCTGTACTAGTATACCGTATTGTAGTTGGTCACTACTGTACCCTTTGGGCCTAAGGAGGTCATTTAGCAAATACCAAATCCCACATCTTACAGCCAACGTTAGGCAAAATCTCCCTACCTCAACATAATCTCCTTTCATCAAGAATACACATGTGAGTCCAGCATGGAAGAGTTCTGAAATGTGCCACACACACTTTGAATAAGAGTTTGTTTGGTTGGAGAAGAAAAGCATGTACCCATTTAAAAACCACGTGGTAGTTACCATTTCAACTATTCAATACTCCATACGGCTAAATTCATTTATTTTTCATCATTTCACACATAAATTCTGAGATCCATCCATCTATAAGTATGTTTGTAGGAAAAGGGATCCTCATTTCAAAATAGGGCATTGTGGTTCCCTCCCCTGCCACCCGCCTCGGATGACATCTGACCTCTGTCATGAGGAGGCGCGAGCTGACAGAAAGACCTCTGTCGTGAGGAGGCGTGCGCCGACAGAGAAAGACCTCTGTCGTGAGGAGGCGCGAGCCGACAGAGAAAGACCTCTGTCGTGAGGAGGCGCGAGCTGACAGAGAAAGAACTCTGTCGTGAGGAGGCGCGAGCCGACAGAGAAAGACCTCTGTCGTGAGGAGGCACGCTGACGGAGAAAGACCTCTGTCGTGAGGAGGCGCGAGCCGACAGAGAAAGACCTCTGTCGTGAGGAGGCGCAAGACGATACAGAAACCGACTCAGGGAGTGAGCAGATCTTGTCAGGCCATATGTGCAAAGGCAACATAAACACCTGTGTGTGCATCCTTATGTTTATTTCCCGACACTTACCCTTCTCTGCGCCAGCCTCGTCCCTCCTCTCCATCAGCAGGAATCGGGGGCTTTCTGGGAGAAACGGTAGCACACACAGTTGCAACAAGGCCGGCAGGGCCTGGAAAGCAAACAGGAAGTTCCACCTGGCCTCCTACGGGAACAAAAATGTTTTAATGCTACAATTCAGACGTGCCCAAGGCCTCGAAAACAAATGAGGAATGCTGTCTTGATACAGTATATTCCCCACAATGAAATGCTTTTCCATTAGCAGTGCATTGCACAAGTTAGCAACTCCCCTCTGTAGTTTCATTTTGTATTTTGCACAAATACTTGAACATACTCCTTATATATTCATACCTGGACACAGCACTTATGATTTTTTTAAACCTGTGTTCCTCATCTCATGTCTTGTTTCAATTTGATGCTGTAATCTTGAGGTCTGACAAACAACAGTTTCACCACAGAGAAGCTAAACAGCCTGGCACTTAATTAAAACCCATTTTCTGTCCAAGTAGCAATAAATGAACAGCCACTTTTTAAATGCTCATGCCATTTTGGCTCAGAACTTAATAAAATAATGAAAGATGGCTTGCCAGCTGCTAGCAGTGTGAAAGCTAATTAGCACAGTTTAGTGGAGAAAGGAAAGGAAGAGGCATGTTGAGCAAAACCAATTGCTGCAGCATCATAAAACCTCATCTCAAATTATATTGAAATGTAACGGAGACTACAACCTTGCAGTGAAAACCAACGCAATTCAAATCATGTTTTCAGGTTTTTACAAAACAATGAAAAATTATAAACCTGACGAGGCACTTACAATTAAATCTCTATGAGGATTTGTATGTTTTTAATGCAAAGCCTTGGCATGCCTCAGGTTCATGAACTCTGCATTAGACAATGACCCAGTCAAGGCTGTCAGCCTGGACAGACGGCGGGATACTCATCCGAGACTGAATCCTCCAGGTCATAAAGAACTGAAGACACGCACCCTCACTTAAAACAAAGCAAAAATCAAGAAATCATTCCTGTCGCTTTCAACCACTGGAACCATTTGTCGTGGCTTCGCAGACACCTGCCATGTCAGTCTCCGTGGGGCTTCAAGCACCATGCCATAAGAGTCCGTCGCTTTCCCCGCGCTCTGGCCCTGGATAAACCGCCAGCTGCCTCCAAGACACTAACGGGATTATGCACATCAAAACCTGTTAACGAAACATCGGCACCATACAGCGCTCAAACCTCAGCCCGTCTCCCTGCATCACGATAGACGCATTTACTGAATCCGTAAGACCTGTTGATCAACAGTAAATTAAATTAGGATATTATATGCTCATCACGCGCACTGCATGAATGCATGCAGACTTTGCACACGTTGCACATAGTTGGTATGTATCCACTCGGGAGAAGCCTGGGAAGACTTCAGCTCGCCAACATCAACAGGATAGCGCTAAATGCTAGTCTAGAATGTTCTGGGTTAGCCAGGTGGTCAAGCTGTAAGGGGATCCAACTGGCGTCATGTTTTGTACGTAGTAGTGGATGTTTTGTATTTTCTGCTAATGTTATCTCATGGAATTGCAGTGACGTGCGTGTTGCTCTGGGAATTATTTGGTACCTTGGTACAGTTTGTGTGAGCTAAACAGATACAACGGACCCTTGACCCTGTTTAGAAAAGCTATAGTTTAGTAGCCTCATTGAAACAAACTGAAGCATTCCCGAGCTGTCTGCCTTTGCCATTCCTACAAATTGGATTGGTTTCTGTTTGAACACACAAACCAAGGGGGCGGTTGGCTGGAAAAAGAATGAAAGGATGAAGCTCAATTATTTTTAATGGGAATGGCTGTGTTTTGAAATGTGTGGAGCTTGCCTGGTAAAATTTAGCAGTAATTTAAAATACTCACACAGAGGTTCTTTTTTTCAGGTGAAACAATGGTTACTTAGCTTTAAATCTTTAAAACTACAGTCTGGGATTAATTCTTCCAGCATTTATTTACCTACCATTTACCAGAGCGGCAGATGTTGCCATTAATCATGAGTCACCTCGTTTGAAATAGATTATAGCTGCTATATTATTAGTGTAGCCACAGATCTAATGGCAGCATTCAGTACTTGCAAATTTCAATTATTGATTGCTGACGCAATAAAATGCATTATGGTGAAAATTTGTTTCATTATATATTTTCAAGGTGGATAAGACAGTAAAACTGGCTAAAGGAATTGATCTTGGGTTGCCACCAGCAGCATGGGCTGGAACAGTTTTGCCAATTGGGTGATTTTGTCACCATTCACCAAGTTTTGGGCAGGATTCCAGGGCCATTATTAAGACACAAAATTCAACCACTTTTTAAGGTTGACGAAGGGAATTTCGGTTCCATGTTTTGCATGTCTGGGTAACTTGGCTGACAACCGACTCAAATTCCTCCCGACTAAGACTCTGTGAAGTAGTGATGTGTCTTTCCTTAACGAACATCTCTTTTGAGTGAATGTTGGTAACCAAATTGCATTGGTTAAAAAGCTGTTCATTTGGCTCCTATATATACAACGATTATTTGCAGATACATTGAAAACGTACTCACAAGAGACTGAATATCCTCACTGCAGAATAAAAATGAATGGGGCTAGCATGCCTAACCCTGCCCTATTGCTACAGACGGAGCAGAATTTGCTAATAGGGTTGTGACCTGACAGGCCTGTGTCAGCTAGATCCAATGCCCTCTCTCCCGCATTTTGCGGACAGATGCCTGTTTGTTATTGACCTCAACTGTTCCTTCCAAATGTATTCCTATATAAGTTCCACCCTCCCAAGTGTATCTTGTCTGTCATTATTTGGTTCTCGTACCTCTATAAAGCTGTTTGTGTTTTTACGTTTAGTGTCTTAGTTACTTTTCAGTTCTGTTATTAAAAGTCCTCTGCTACCCCGCGCCTGGTTCCTTCATTAGACCTACAGCGTTACAGCTAAGGGCAAACAAAGTTAGAGATGCAGCCTATCAGCTGAAATTACTTTTTTTCCCCAGTCATAGATGATGCAAAGAAATTGGTTATTCTGCCTCGTTTATTCACACAATATTTCACAGCCATCTTCACGCTCAAGCCGACTCAGGTTTGTTATAGGTGCTATTTTCACAAAAAAAGTAAAATCATTGAGAACAGCGAGCAGTCTGCTGCCTGTTCCAGTTTGACGGCACCCAACTGTCCACCACAGTCAAGGTTTCCAACCTTTACTAACCCTCTGGCTGACGTGGGGCCTCGGAGCTCCTTAAGGCGAGGCATGTTGGTGAAGTATCACCTGGTGTTGGGGGTGGCATCCAAAATTAGGGGATTCCCTTGACTTATAGTCAAAGTGCTTGTCAACTAAGAAAATCCTTTGTTATGGACTTCAAAAGGGCTTAACAGCTCACTAAGGACTGTCAGTTGTAGCATGGGAAATACATTCAAGGGCCATGAGCAAAACAACGTGTTATTTCTCTTCCTTTCATGTGGAATGATTATGGCTGGTTCAGAAAAACATGGTCTTCAATTCAGGAAAAAAACAACAGTTTTGTTATTCTCTGTGTGCAGACCTGTTTTAGGTTTCTTTTTTTAACGAATGGATGTGGGAAAATGGTGCTCAGTCTACTCCTCATTAATGTAGCGTGGAACAGATTCATTCAAAATACCAGGATGTTTCTATCCACATAAATGTTTCTAAAACAAAATGCCCAAATCTTAAATTACACACAAAAACACACATTTGTCATTTCACCTTCACAGATTTTGTTCGTTGTGTGTTCCGTAGCTAATGGCTGGAATTGCTTTGACTGGAGAGGATATGACCCAAGTAGCAAGCCAGAAGCAGAATGAGAAGTCAGCAACCAGGCAGGAAAAAGCAATGCCAAATTCAGTATATAAAATATGAGTGCAATTGAAAAATTATCCTCACAGTGATTTAATTTTTTCTTTCTTGCCTGCAACTCTTCATCACCACTGAGTGTGGGTGTGTGATGTCATCTTATTAAAGAGGAGGGGAGGGACATCTACAACCTCAGGGATGGATGCACAGATCTGAGGGTTTGTGCGATCGTGGGACAGCTCCAGCCAGAACCATTGTCCTCTCTGAATGTCACCAGAAGGCCTTGGCCTTCTGCCAGTTACTGGTGTCAAGACATAAACAAAAAGAGCAAATCAGCTAAAGACATGGTCAAGAACTGTCCGTGAAAGGCAAGTTCTTCTTGTGAAAAGGTACCACAGAATTCCTTTTGAATGGAAGATAATTAAATGTGATATACTATTCTGCCACACAAATTGTCGAAATCAATTACAAATTCTCTCACAACCACATTGGGGGGAATTTAATTGGTCGTTACTGGGAGAATTTAGCTTGACACTTAATCAAAATCAGATGAATTAGTCGCTTTGCAAGCACTACCTCCCATTACAGTCATATTAGAACATGTTTGATAAATGGGAGAAATGGGAGCAAAAGCTGAAAATAATTAAGAGTTAAACTGAGTGGCTGCGGCTGAATATGTAAAAGAAACCCTGCTATTCTTGAGACAAGGCCCTCTAATTCGAAGTCTACTCAATGCCAAAATGTGTTCCCAAAACCTGTCAGCTACAAATCTGTTCACATGCACTGTACCCCCTCTGAGAGTAGTATAGGTCTGTGGAAAATGTTTTTCTGCTTGTGGACTTTAGAGCTTGTGATGAGCTTTTGGTCTGGGGTAATCTTTTGGTCCGGAGAAGCTTAGGTAAGCTAGCGGCTGCTCAAACTGTCCCAGTCACAATTACAACAAGCACCGACGTAATCTCCGAAGACCCAGGGACCATGTATTTCCACCAAGGTTTTTTCCCTTGGGCTTCTGCGCCAGATAAAAAGTGATTTCCAAACTTAGATCAATGTCTCAGCGTTAGAATGACTCCAGAGCTGTTTCGTTTGTAGTTCCTCTCAACTAAAAAAAAACCCAAACCCCTTCCTCAAACTCCTGTGAGAAGAAAAAGGGATTGGTGAAAATGTAACGTGTGCTCAATCTCATAGTTTCTCATGCAGCGGCAGGAGATCCAGAGGGGTAGAGAGAAAACCCATCATTGCACCGTCACTTGGCTGTAACAAATCAACACTTTTTTCGCCAAACTATTTCTCACCCTTCTCCTTCTGGGGATGTAATTGACAGTTGACTCATGGGGAGCAGAATTCTATCCCTGTCGTGGTGAACCCTGACATTTTCTTAGCCCTTGGAGACCTATAAAAGAGAATCATGGAGCTTCTCCATCTATTCCTGCAAAATCCCCCTGGGGTGTGCAAATGTTTCTACCAGCTCAGTGCAAAGACATCCACCATTCTTTACAGGTATTGTAATAGAATGCACCGATACTCTCCCGAAGTGGCCCTTGTCCAACTTCACCCAAGGGAGAAAAGGACAGTCTCTGTGGTTATCTGAGGTCCAGTCAAAACAATGGATTGTCATCACATTTGTTTGCAATAATATCACCCCAGCCAACGTACAACAACTGAATAATAAGAAAAAGCTATTAAAACTTCGTAAACAGTGTGCTTTTCTTTGTTTGTGTGCTTGTGTGTGGTTGTGTTGATGTGTGTGTGCGCACGTGTGTTTTTGTATGTGTGAAGTGAAAAGCGATTCAAGTTCGGGTTTTTGTTATTTCTATTGCAATTACTATTATTTTCTGTGGCCTTAGCAAAAGCAGGAACCTCACAAGCTTATATAGTGGCTAAAAACCCTTTTCACTCAACCCTTCACTTTTTATCCTGACTTATGCTCATTCTCTTTCTCTCCCGCCCTCTCTCTCTCTGCCATCAACCTGCATTCATCTCAGAGCATCAATAAATGTTTGGGTTCCTTCTGTCCATGGCATGGTGTGCCTTCAGGGATCAAAATCCATCTCAACATTTTGAAAACATTCCAGCAGTTTGGAATTTAAACACCCCAGGCCTTTATACACCAACGCACGCACGCACGCACGCACGCACGCACACTCCAGATGTAAACACTTCATTCTCTCACAGTCTCACTGCTTTAGTTCCCTCTAAAACCACACACACACACACACACACACACACACAGACAGACACCTGTGCAAATCAAATGCAAACGCAGGCATGCACATATCTATTATCATGCACACAGATGTACACACTAAGATTAATTGGCCTAGAGAGGTCATTCCCAGTAGCTTTGAGACCACTGTCTTTTGGGATCGGAGCGTGAACAGCAGATCACTGTCCATGAGCAAGGAGGTGGCAATGTCTTATAGTGTTTATCCCTAATGGTGTCCCCCAATATAGTGCCCTTTTTTGACCTTCGTTAGTCAGATGTGTTTCGCTTGTGCAGGCGTAAAATAGCTGTCGATACCTAGTCTAGAATTTAGGCTTTGTGTTTGCTTTTGGTGTCGGCTATTAGTGCATGTCAACATAAGGGCCAAATAGGTGTCAAAAAAGTGAAAGACGCCATTATGGCACTGAAAGGTCTGAGATAAATCCATCAGGAACATTTCCAAAACAACAGTCTGGTTTACAAAACAGCAGTCCGGATGATCATTAAAAGCCTGGGTGGGCTCAGCAATCACAAACAGCCTGGAAGGACAACAAAGACCTTTGGGGTAGATGATCCGAAGAGCTCTCACCATAATGATGGAGAAAACCTGTCGGACAGATCAAGAACTCTCTCCGCAAATTTCAGCCACCATCCTCTGGGTATTTTACCAGCAGAGCTACAAAGGCTCCCCTGCAAGGCGTAACCTACGGGTGGGCCTTAGGACGGCCAGCTTACAGTTTGCTGAAACGTTCCCATAAACAACTTACAGAATTTTAAAGAGAAAAAAGCTACCAGGGCCAGATTGACATGTACCAGTGTGACGGAAGATGGGGTGAGGGGAACTGCTCAAAACCCACAGCATATCGCCTAACCTGTGTAACTAGTGGAGAAGATGTTCTGGCCTGGCCATATACGGCTGCCTCTGAAACGGAGTAATGGTGTCCCAGAAGACAACAGCTGCAGAATGGAGTTTGAAATGGTTTGCAAGACAGATTGTTCGTATTGGACTAGAGAGTTTTTCAAGACCAGACATTTCTTGACTAGCCAAGTCAGTCTAAAGATTATAACCGAATATGCCTTAAATACATCAATAGTAAACATCTATTGAAAATGCCTGCAGTACAGGCCCAGTAGAGCATAGCAAGTTTATTTATATAGCACATTTCATACATAGAAGCAATTCAATGTGCTTAACAAAGAAAAAATATATAAAAAAATACAATAGAATAAGAAGAAATACTAGAATAAAAACATCAAATAGGCAATGCTTTACATAGAAAAAGAAAATAGAAATAGAATAAAAAAGATATGAAAAAATAACAGATTCCATAATATACCCAAAGAGAAGATTGGGATTTACATACAAACTATATAGGATTTACATACAAACTATATAGGATTTACATACAACATACTATACAAATATAGTGACACTATATCTGACAAAACTTGCTCATGTACTGGTGTGTAACACATCACTGTCAACATTCTGATCCGTTTGGAAAAGGTTCATCTCAAAGTAAAATTAGGTTAATAGGCAACTGGTCAGTAACATGACTGTGTAATAAAAAGTGCATCCCAGAGAGGATATGACTTATCATAAAAGACGGGGAGGCTCTCACCACTGTGTGAAAGACTGCACTAACAAAAAGTGCCACAATTTAAGAGTAACATTTCTCAACGTAAAAATTGCAAAGAGTTCGGGGATCTCATCACCTACGGGCACATAACATCATTAAAAGATTGCATTTCCTTGATGGCCAAAAAGCAACATTTTTGTCTCATCTGACCAGAGTACCTTGTTCCATATGTTTGGGGATTCTCCCACATGGCTTTTGGCGAACAGCAAATGTGTTTGCAATGGCTTTTTTCTGGGCACTCTTCCATAAAGCCCAGCTCTGTGGAGTATACTGTGTTAAGTGGCCCTATGACCAGATACACCAATCTCCGCTGTGGAGCTTTTGCATCTCCTTCAGGGTTTTATTGCCTCTCTAATTTATGCCCTTCTTTCCTGATCTGTGGGTTTTGGTGGATCTTAGCAGGTTTGTTGCGGTGCAATATTCCTTCAATCTTTTGATAATGGATTTTATGGTGCTCTGAGGGACATTCAAAGTTTCTGATATACTTTTATAACCCATCACTGATTTGTACTTTTCCACTACTTTGTCTCTGACCAGTTTGGAGAGCTCCTTGCTTAGTGGTGTTGCCGACTCTGGAACCTTTCAGAACAGACGTGTATATACTGAGATCATGTGACAGATGATAGGGCACTTAAAAGGTACACAGATGGACCTTAACTCATTAAGTAACGTCTGAAAATATATTTACTTATTTAGAAGCTTCTTAGCAAAGAGCTTGAATAAATTTGCACAGACCACGCTTACAATTTATCTTTTTGGAAACAGGTGACATTTTTCATTTCGCTTCACCAATTTGGACTATTTCGTATATGTCCTTTTCATGAAATCCAAATAAAAATCTATTTAAATTACAGGTTGGGTTTGCTACAAAATAAGAAGAATGCCAAGTGGGATCTATACTTCTGCAAGGAACTGTAAAGCTTAAAAACGATCATTTTGAGACCCTGGCCCTCATTCATGAAACCTTCTCTGTAAAGATGGCTGATTCCAGCATGGGGAGGGACGTACAACATTTTCCAAATATGATTCACACAACATCTTCAAAATGAGTGTAGATGTTTTTGCACACATTGATAAATCGTAAAAAGCTGTGGACGATAAAGCTGTGGACACCCTCATTTACATATGAAAATGTGGCGACCCTCAACCTATAAATTGAGAGCTTTCAGCATTAATTATAGCTTAAAACAGCTTATTAGCCATTCCTCATTTTCCATGAAAAAATTGCTGGGCTAGCGTCGAGGTCCTCAAGAACAGCAAGCTTTTCCAATATTAAGGTACCTGCTCGACCCAGAACCACTGGTTTATTAATACCCTCACTAGTCAATTTAAGACCTGTTATCTATGCAAGAAGCCGGCCAGCGAAATTCTAATGACCATTCAAGATCTCCAAGTATGTCGATACTATAGGCATGACTGACTTAGGAAAAACCTGGCAAAGCAGGTTTATTGGTCTTGTGCATTGCATACACAAAGGGAATTCAAAACATACAAAAGCAAGAACAACAGAAATTAGATAAAAACAGGAGTAAATGAATAAATAAAAATGCTATTACAATTTATGATGACTATTATCATAGTTGCGGTTACTGAGGCTGTTGTGACTGATGTTTTTGGTGATAATGATAATGACTGCAAATCAGACATTATCTTATTGTTTGACATTGGTTTAGACAGTCTCCATCAGACGCGAGTTTGATCGTAAGGACACAGCAAAGAAAATATTGATAATTACCAGCTCCGTCGGTGAAATTATCATCTGATCATTTTAAGATTAAATTTGATCGTACTCATGTTTCCTGAACGAGGGCCATTTTCGGCCTAGTGAGCCTGACAGCTAAATTGTGACAACCCGGGTCAGGATCTGATAGGGAATACTGATTAGGCTGCAGACTGTGCCTTTACTGCAAACGCTCCCGGAATGTTGATGATTTCTTTATGGGGATTCAATGACGTCCTGGTTTATAGTTGTTAAGTTTCCATGTGGGAGGTCAGCCAACAGAAATAAAGGTTACTGTCTTAGAGCAATTCGTCAATACTTGTCACAGCACACAGAGAGAAATTTACATTAGGACACCTCCCATTTAAGAGGTCTCAAAAGATCATGAGTCTAGCTGAGTATACAATATTATGGAATACATTTTTTATGCTAAAGAACAAGAGGAGTCGTAAAAACAGGGTTAAAACAAAAAATACACGTAACTTAATATGTATGATTTGTCTAAAGGTTGTCAGGGTGCTCGAATGATGAATTAGACCAGCCACTTCTTATGAATAAAAAAAGGATATATGTCTGGCCCAGTGCTCCACTGCTATGCCTTTGACAAATAGGTAAAGGTCAAAGCTGACCGTAAACAACCATTAAATAGAAAAATACCTCAGAAAAATGTGCATATGCATTTGGAAACCAGTGTTCAAATTCTCATATCCACCCCTGTCTCTCCACTTCTCTGGTCCGTCTCTTTGATTCCAACTGTCAAAATAAACTTTAATAAGTTCAGACAGATGGTCCACTCTTTCCTTTCAGCTCATCTGTACTTTTTGTACTTTGCTCATCGGGTAACCACACATCTACAACTGTAGCCAACCTATTTCCAGTTGACACGTTTAACAATGTCCCGCCTTCAGAGAATGAAATCGCATTGCAATGTCTTTTCCTTCCAGTTAGGAGAACAACGTTAGAACATAGAAATTCAATTGCAAATGAGGGCGCTGTCTCTCACTTTTCACAATTCAATTAACATTAGAATTTTGTTAACAACAGAGCTAAGCAATACATTGAAAAGGAGATGCCAAATGGCTTTTTATTAAAATTTCCAATTGACAGCAAATGTGCATACCAGCACATTAAATGAAAATCACATGGTTGCATTTTGCTTTTCATATTGACTGAAAAAATGCAGGCAAAAATGGAAAATGAAAATGCAATGTGGGATTGCAACGTTAGTTACTTAATATCTTTTTGTGTGTTTACATTTCGTTCCTCTTTTAGCTGACATGTAATCAGTGCAGGCAAAATGTTTGCAGGTTATTGATACTAAATGAGTTGTCCCTGCCCCTGCCTGATACCAGGCCCAACAGATGCAGCTTCAGGCTCAGTATCCCTGTCTGTCCATCCCCACACCCCTGAACCAGCCCTACTCCCTGTCTGTCTATCCCCACACCCCTGAACCAGCCCTACTCCCTGTCTGTCTATCCCCACACCCCTGAACCAGCCCTACTCCTTGTCTGTGCATCCCCATACCCTGAACCAGCCCTACTCCCTGTCTGTCCATCCCCAAACCCCTGAACCAGCCCTACTCCCAACTGAAAGAGGTGAGCAGCATTGTGTTGAATGACATATCAGTTGGCATAACTGCAGGGGGTCTGTGGGATTTATTTTATTATTATAGAAAAAATTATTAAATATTTTTCAATTATAAGAATTTAAACACACATTTTTCCATTGAATGTTCCCCCCTGCACTCCTGGTGGAGCCCGATGTGATACATTTTCATGGGGCCCAAAATCCTTGTCGGTGGCCCTGCATACAGATCTTACAATAGTTTTTGGTCATACGCAACTACCCTCCTGGTAGTCTTTGCCATCTTTCCAGGTGTTTTTTTGCTGCTGCTCGTGTAGACCCAACTAATCTATAATGACATTCATTGTCAACAGTTTTTATCATTGTTATTTGTTAAATGTTTTCGCCCTATAGCAGATATCTTTTTACAAGCAGTGTATACGATTTTACAAGTAGTGTATATGTTTTTACAAACTGTTTTTACAAGTAGCGTATCAGATGTTTTTACAAGCAGCGTATATGTTTTTACAAACCGTTTATATGTTTTTACAAACCGTTTACATGTTTTTACAAGCAGCATAGCAGATATGTTTTAACAAGCAGCATACATGTTTTTACAAACCGTTTATATGTTTTTACAAGCAGCGTATCAGATACGTTTTTACAAGCAGCGTATATGTTTTTACAAACCGTTTATATGGTATTACAAGCAGCGTATCAGATATGTTTTTACAAGCGCTGTATCAGAGTCAAGGTTTTACTAGAGGTGTTAAAGATCGTTTTCCCAGAAGGCCAGTACACATACAGAATGCATTTTATTCCTCATTTTTAGAGACTCTACTCCAGTACTTGCCGTACTATAATTTCACCCAGGCATTTCAATGTGCTACAAAGTCCCTGGCCAAGGACGGGAAACGGGGCTGTGTGGGCCTAGGAATTCAACTAGCCATATCCTGACTTGCACAGACGATGCAGAGACGGAAAAATGATTTACATTTTGTTATGAAACAACAGCAAAATACCAACCACCGATAGTACTAACCTGGCCCAGGAGTTCAGGAAGTCCCAGGACTTGACCGGTAAACACCCCAAGGCAGATGAGGATGGAGTTGAACTGGCCAATGAAGCCTCTCACATGTCTTGGGGCTATCTCTCCTAGATACATGGGCAGGGCACTGAGAGAAATGCCTGGAGACACGAGCACGAAATCCACCAAGTATCAGTTCAATATGGGCTGCACAGGATTTACTTGTGAAAGTTTAGGCAGTAACTACCTAATTGTGCATACGCAAACCTGAATAGTACTTTTATTCAGTCAGCAGACTCTGTTGAAAAAATTCAATTTCATGTATTTAATCATAACCAGACTGCACATGTTTCTTTGACCAGAAACCGCCCATTACAGAAATAAATAAAGGCATGCGCAGAAAGGCCAGAATTAAATATGTTTGGCGTGAAGGACACACCAAAGACCATCTTTTCAGGGTCGAGACTGATGGAAATGACCAAAATGCTATTTACCAAGGAAAGCAGAGACTCCCGTTTGCATTGTCAGGAGAATTCCATTAAATCCAGAATCAACTGAAAGCTTTTAAGCCATTCAGACCCTCTCGCCCATATCCTTGAAAGGGTAATAAAGTAAAACTTCTGAGTAAAGTTGTCCTGTAGATGAGACACTATGTTTTGCACAGATGACAATGCCCAGAACAAACAGTATAATGCATTTTTATATTTGTTCATTTACATTTCAGTCATTCACTGTAGGTGATGCTCTCAGCCAATGTGAATTGCATATTATCCACTGCAAATTGCATATTATCCACTGGATACCAGGGATGATAATCCATAGGATACCAGGGATGATAATCCATAGGATACCAGGGATGATAATCCATAGGATACCAGGGATGATAATCCATAGGATACCAGGGATGATAATCCATAGGATACCAGGGATGATAATCCATCTTTAGCGAGAGACAGTACCGCCGTCCATCCCATCCCCAAGACAACACCTTATGCCAGGCAAATTCCTACTCACTGCCCTGGGACTTTGGGGTGCAATATAATATGAATTATAAAAGGGGCCATTACATCCTATGTTATTGATCCTATATTGCTTTTATTGTCCACCTCCAGCGGCATAGAGATAGAGTTCCAGTCAAAAATACTGGCATCCATGCCCTTTTATCTGAATGTTTTCTTTTCCTAAAACTGATCAATGAACCTTATGCAAGTGCCACAGATTCAATCGCATATCCGTGTCTGTACTTAAATATAATTGTATAATAGCGAGTTTAAGAGTTTTGTGGGATACTCCTTGTTAAGATGTTTTTTGAGACATTGGTTAGATTTCTTCAGCCTAGCAGAAAGAGCACTCACCAGAGTACAGCAGAAAGAGAATTCCCCAGAGTACAGCAGAAAGAGCACTCACCAGAGTACAGCAGAAAGAGCCATCACAAGAGTCAAGCAGAAAGAGCCATCACAAGAGTCCAGCAGAAAGAGCCATCACAAGAGTCCAGCAGAAAGAGCACTCACAAGAGTCCAGCAGAAAGAGCACTCACCAGAGTACAGCAGAAAGAGCACTCACCAGAGTCCACTCCCATGATAAAACGTCCGATGATGAGCATTTCAAAAGAGCCTGCCTTCTCCCCCAGGGCCAACAACAGAGCAGATATCATTGCAAAGCTGTTGTTCAGGAGCAAGGTTCCCTTCCTACAGCAGGCAGATATAGAGATAATGAAAGATGGGATTAGTTCATAAGTTCTCCTCCACAGGGCACTTAGCAATATTGAAAAAGTGCTTGTATAAATAGAGTGGAAAGGATGGAGCTAATTAATGAATCCATCTTCCCCATAGTCAGTTTGTCCATCAGTGAGACAATCTGCACATTTGACTGAACTCACTCAGTTTGATGTCCGTAAATATAACAGCACCATTTATTGCATATTATTTGGATCAGATATCTGATCTTCAATGAAAACATAATATCATATAAAGGGAACCTGAGGGGGAAAATGTCATACTTACTTTATTCAGTCAACAAAGTTATGCAACAGTGTGTAAGTAATTAGCAATTACAGAAAATAACTGCTTGAGCTGCCACATCTACAATGAATGCACTTTCTGTTGTTGTTTATCAGTCACTGACATTGCTGTGTAGGAATTACATCTGTTTCTTTCATGCCAAACTGCTCAGTTACAGCTCAGAACTGATTCAATAACATTTGTAGATATTTCAGCATGTACAGCTCACTGGAGTACTTTTCTCACTTGGACTAGGCCATTCCAAATCGTAACATTCACAAATTTTCCGCCAATCTGATGTGGTCTTGTTCGTGTGTATTGGGTCACTGTCTTACTGCAAGACCTGGATTCAGCTTCAGACGTGTAACGGGGTGAATTATACCCTTCAAAACACACCACTTCGAATGGATTGACACAACAATCCCACGTGCACACTTTTCCATTTCCGATGATGATGGACAGTGTTTGTATCATTTGCCTCAATGCCAAATGAAGCATGATCTCGACGTCGTGGAAAATCCTAATGTCAGATGCAGCCAGCAGTGAACTGAATGCTATTACAATTGCTCCTGTGGTGACTAGGGAGCAGAGCAGGGAACACAGGTCATTAAATGTGTCATGGCCTCCTATGCCTGTTCGAATACATTTGCCTGAGCTAGTGATTAAAATGTTTCACGCTTCACAGAGTTCAACCAGTCTAATCGCAACATGATGCACTTCTAGCCAGGCCATTCTGCTTCCTGTCACATTTGCCCGATCAGGAAGTAGTTCCTCAATACATACACTTTGAGAAGATGGCATTCCCAGGCCAACAACCACAACTATGCATGCAAGCTTCCAATCGATCACAAGGGGTCTTGGGCACTAAAAGCTGTTTTTAGAGGAAGGCAAACAAAATTACACAGTCTAGAACTACTAGAAATGCAATGTGAGAAAGCATGTACACCCCCTGGAAAGTTGTCTTCATTCCATTGTGCCAAATATATCATGAGGTGTCTGCAGTAAGGTTTACTGTAATTCAAACATCCATACAGGGGAGCTGAATGGGATACACTCTTTCAGAGAGGATCTTTTAAGGTCTATTAATTAAAAGCTCTTCAGTCCTTTTGGCATTAATTTGGACTTTGATATAAGACTATTCTTGAGAGCTGAACCTATGCCAGTCTTATATACATAAGTTTGTGATACCTGCAAAAAGAAAAATGAAGGAATTCATTAATAAAGAAAATGAATAAAATAACAACGCTGTCTTTCACTTGCTGGAAGTGAATGGAAATATGATTTTCCACTTTTTTTATGAATAATTCCTGTTTTTAAAAAAATCACGTTTTTGGTTGAAAGGGGGCTTTGAAGGTCTGTAATGGATTCCTGACAGAGGAACGAGAAAGACAGAAGTTATCATTAGTCTCTTGTTTCACCACACCATGGGGCCATTTCATCCATTAGCTAAATTAAACACAAGCCCTGGGATTTCATAGTCCTTCTGTGGTCTGTGAAACCACAGATATATGATATGTGGTCCATCGCTGAGCAGGTAACGTTATGCCATTCATTCCCTTCATGTTTTACATTGGGTCTTTATTACCACTGTTTGTGCAAGGAGAGTGCCCACCAGAATAAATGCCCCCCATGGTAAAAGGAAATGCTAAAAATAATAATGTTATCAGCTCAATCTTTGACTCAAGAATATGAAAGACTTTTGAATCCAATGTAACAGAAGTATATTCCCATTTATATTTATATATTATCTATTTTTCAACTTTATCTGAGTCATCAGGAAAATATAAAGCTTTTATCCAATCTTGTATTCCGATGTCTAGCCAGACAAAAGACACTACTCTTACCAAGACATAAATGTCAGCGCCAACAATAGTGCTTTCTGACCATAAGAACTAGGAGGGTTTGGTGCAAAAAGAGGGATGGTCATGCAGAAAATGACCAGAATACATTTCTAGATTTTTTATAAATTAGAGCTTAGATTTCTTTCATATTTTGAGTGTAAGATCAAACTGATAAACAGCTAAAATTATGTTGTCATTACTTATCTTTAACAAGGCAGACAATCATTCTGAAAGACACTGTAGCTGGGACATGTTGCATCATCAACACTTTTAAATGTTATGGCCATGTCAACATGTCAACCTTGCATACAAATCAGACAGGGAAATATGCTTGACTGCATTTTATTACAGACAACTGTGAACATATGTTTGAGTCGAGAGTTGGGATACATTGACAGTTTATTACCCATAACTTAGACATTCAAAAGGCCATCATTCCAGATCTGTAATGGTCTTGTTGATTTAGGCCTCTCCAATGTTGATTCAACTTAACTGATTTACTCATATCCACCTGGACAAATGTATCTATGCCGTCTAATTCTACAGAAAAAACATGTATGTGCAAGGATCAATCTATATTCCAAGGCTTTCTTTCGACGAGTCCAAGACCTTGACTTTTTCTTAAATATATGATGGTTACATTTAAGCAAATGATTTGGGGAAAAGGATGAAAAGGTTCACCTTGCTCAGAGTGACAGATCATCAGCAGAGAATAGATTATTTGAAAAGGAAATTTGTTGGAGTAATGAGGTGAATAGGGTTAGCAGGGGCATCAGCACTGCAGTCAGGGAACTTCTGACAAAACTACACTGATCGCAACAATCCTTAAACTGGAACTCATTATATTTCAACCCAGTCAGATGCAGACGAGTGAAATTGGCACAGAGATCTCTAAGAAACAACAGTCATTATAATAAACAAAAATACTTTGCTCCAATCTACCCTTGAGTGACAGAGTGTCAACTGAAATCACAGTTCTTCCTTGTTGAAGAACTAATCCCTGTAGGATTTTATTCAGGTAAATGGTGCCTTTCAAAACAAGGGGAAACCCATTTGGAAACAAGGGGAAAATTGGGGATGAAAAAAGAAAATGTGAAATCCACCTCCGCCATTCAATAGACCCTTATTATAGAGGTCAGTAGTTAGCTAATCTCTAAGATAGTTACCCAGTATATTTTATACATTTTTTCTGCATAGTTGACTAACTAGTCCAGTGTTCAACAGTACAACTGTGTAAATGTCTTAACAGTCTTAACACTTGGATTAATTGTTGTGATTGGTGGGTAATTAATATGATAATAAATTAGCATATCATGCGAATGTTCCTTATGTCAATGTTGAGTTTACAGGCACTTTAAACATGCTGGAAAGGCCCTTCTCACTCCTCCTAAAATCTGTCCACATGAAAAAGATAATTAATTATTAAGAAAGTGAGTTTTTTTAAATACAGTCAATGAGAGTGTCAAATATATTCAAGTTGAAAATAAATTACTATTTTATTACATGAGGCTTTATATTTGATATAATATAAATGTTGTAATGCTTAAGTTGCTACACATGTAATGATGTGCAATTTACATCCTGGCCAGTGGTGACTGATAAAAAACATTATTTTGGAGTACATAATCATTTTAATTATTATAATAATAATAATCATGAAATGGTCGTTGCATATTAATGAGGATAGCATTTCTCTCGCCATTGAATATAGTTGGCCGACATCAGGACCACTAAGAGATTATTCAAAAAAGGTGTTAATATCAAGATGCATACATGAATCCAAAGAGAGGAATAGGCAAGAGTAGAGGAATCTAAGACTATAGACATTCTGCTCTGGGAGGGAGAAACAAGCATCTTGTCATTATATACAGTATCTCTGGTCTCTCCCTATGATTTCGAATATCATGGTAAGAGGAAAAGAACTCAGTGACATTGGGTGATTATTCGATCCCATTGGGCAAGCTCTTTTTGAATAAAGACTTCCTCATTCATAGCCCACTCTAGAAATAAGCATCAGGAAATACGACATATTTACAGAATTACGACATATTGACGTGTCCTGTACTGCCATCTCTAGAACATCATACAATGACGTTGTAATTACGCCATGCGGTGCTCTGTTATAAAGGTAAAACAGCAACATATGTTTTTATAGTTGTACATTATGTTGCACACTTGAAAAAAGTGTGAACTTGATTTTGCAAACTTGGATTTACTATTGTAGTTGTATATAAATGTGCATAATTGTAACTAACTAGATATTTGGAATCATGCAATTCATTAATAATACTTGCCAATGTAAAAAACTGACACCCAGACTTCTGTCATAAAAATTTTGCAAGAGCAGTGACATAAAATAATAGATTTTTTGTAAATCAGCGGTAGTATGTTGCACAGCGTTTGCAAGCGGAGATACCCGGGAGGACTGATTGGCACAGCAAAGCTTGGAAACAAATAACTAATTGTATTCAAGTTTATATAAGTATATCTTTTTTATAAAATTCCAACGTATTTAGAAACGTAAGAGTGTGCCACGTTTTCCCTCACAGGCATTGTTTTTAGGCAGTTCCCCTTTTTTCCACACTGACCGCTCAACCAGGAAATCACGTGGGTCAACGACTGAGGGCATGCTCACTCACATGACGGCCGCAAAATGTTTTTCTGATGCCTGAAGAAAAGAAAAAACAAAAATGGACGGAGTCACGGAATTCATGCTTATAATGACCCCAAGCTCTGTAGACTAGGGTGGCCAATTTGCATTGCCATGGAGTTTCCCAGCCGCTTGTCAGCTAGTGTCATGTACCGGTTTAGCCTCACATGGCCCAGTAAGTCGAATGGGAAGTGAGAGGTAAAGGAGCTGCAGATCTCAGCTAATGGAGGCTTAATGTTAAACCTCTTTGACACGGTTCTCTACCCAAGGGAACTGAACACGGACATTAAATAGTTTCAAATGTTTCATTTATTTTTCAGATATTTGTCTTAAGGGCTGAAATCAACTACACATCAGTTTGAAAGGTTTCAGAATATGAATAAATCATAACAACCATGAAACGCCAATTTTTATTCAGCAAAGAATGTGGAAAACTACGCCAGCCAAAGGATCTGTATCGACATTAAAAGACGAAGACCCACCCCCACATAGATCATTATGGACGAGAGCACTCAGGCTCTCCCTGCCATGTTCCATTTACTGTGGCTTGTCTGTCTGTCTATGTGAGTCCTGAGCACTTAAGGTTTGCCCACTGAGACGAAATGGGAGGACGGGAGGAAAGGGAGGGACAGATGGGGGTGGAGCGGTATTCCAGAAGGACACTCTCAAAGATTGAGGAGATGAAGGAGGCGCGGGATGGATATCGAGGAATGACAAGGGGATATGAACGTATAGGAAAAAACCTCTGCCGCCTAAGACTGTTAACAGGGGGAATCGTTCATATGAAAAACCTGATACAACATCCCTCACTGGTGGCAACCTGTTCGGTACGGGCAACTACTTTTCATTCAAGTTTCCTCACCATCCAAACAAATTATGTTCTGATCGGACTGGACTTACCAACGAAGAGGTCAGCAGTTGAGCTGAGCTGCTCGTGGACTGAAGAACAATGTGGTCTCTTGGGTATACACATTCAGCACGTGGTCATATACATTTACTTCCCACCATTATGCACAAATCAGTTTAGCTCACATACCATGTAGCAAGACCCTGGAACCCTAGAAATAACGAGCACCACAAGGTTGCAGAGGTCACCAAAAACAACTTAATGGAATACTGTCTTAGACTGAAGGTGTGTAAGGTTACATATTCTGAATTTTTTATGTTGGTTTACATCCTGTTTACAATCCTAAAAGAAATAGCCATGGCATTTGAAAAAGGTGAATGGGATTTTGGTAACATACAAAATTCTAAATATGAGGATATTTATTCGACAACATTTAATTTTTCAAACAGTATCATATTTCTTCCTTGGCTATCCGGACATTTGAAGTACACGATTTCAACAACGTTACCCTTTTAATCTAAGCACTATTACATAACGCACAAAGCTAGTCAGCGATATGCTGATGGCTTAACTTAGTCACTTTGATTGATTGGAGGACACATCAAAACAACTTGTCGAACATTTCATGGAATAAGCTAAAATATACACTCTCACAAGCACATAAATATAACATCACGCTGAATGATCAACTAGCAATGCAGCACTAAATATGTAGCAAACAACACTGTAGCAGAAGATTCACAGCTTGTACAAACTGATATCTGTTCCCACATACCTTCCAAGGACTTTCATTAGCAACGTGACGCTGAGAGCTCCGAGAAGGCCTCCAATGGCAAATATGGAGACAGTAATGGACCACAGAGTGGTGACCATATCTGCCTTGATAGGTTCCCCATAGCGCTCTAGCCATGTCTTGTTGTAGAATGTCTTAATAAACTGCACAGGAAAGAAGAGACAGAAGGTCAGTGTAGCAACAGCATAGCATTTATTAATCACACCAGGTGAGTACGCCCTCCCATAATTGAAATGGAAGCAGTACCTTTACATTTCTAGAAAGTGAACCGAGCCAAATGGGAATATATTTGCAGTGCCATTCTTCAGTCTATAAAAAGGCAGCAAGGCAGCAATTACAGGCGAACTAATATTAAAATGTGTACACTTGGGCAATTTAGTCTTGAAATAATGTCTGCATGAAAAATGCATTGGCCTCAGACCATCCAATCCAAATGAATATTGCGCTGGCCATTGAACCAGGTGACCCGTGTGTCTCTGGGGGCCTGAATAAACTCTCACACGCTGAAGGACTGAAGGGATCATCAGGGGAACAGCTGGCAAGTCTGTCTACGAGTAAGTGTAACCAGTCCCATATATGGAGTGTGCGCGTGTCCATGTGTGTGCGTGCTTACGTGACTGTCTGGATTATATTCTAATTGTAAGTGTGTGTAAGAGAGAGAGAGAGACAGCTAAGTGAATTGACATACAGGGTGGGAGACTGAAACTGCATGTGTCTGGGGACTATCAGGCTGTTCCGGATCCAATTAGACAACTCATTTCTGTATTTTAATTGGCGTCCCCTGCAAGTCAAGAGGACAGAAGAATGCATTCATTTACAGCTTTGACCCTGAAGACACAAACATCCGTTATATGCGCAAGTGGATGTACAGTTACAGACACACACGCACACACACACAAACACTCACACACCTGTTTAAAATGATGGCGCTGCGTATAGAATATTTCTTAACGATAAAAAGCTGAAATGCAAATAATTAATGTGAATCGTAGCCGTGTGTCTACTCTCGGATGATGGGTGAATACAGCTGAAGCCTTTCATCAGCAAGCATGGCAATGAGCGTCTGCCCAGTATCTGGATGAGAGCATGGTGGACGAGGTGGGTCTGGTGATCTCAGTCTCAACGACGAATGATCTCAACGCAACTTTCCGTTCCTGAATGCAGAATCGGTAGTGTTGTTTAAAGGCTGCACAGCATCTAACTCGGTTATTGAACCTGCATGCTTTATGGATGAAGCGTTCCTTAATGGAAATATACAAGTACATTAGGATCTAGGTTGGCTCTGCCCAATTTCTCCTATTTGTTACAACAATGCATGCAGGGGTTGAATTGGGCCAGATACTGGCAGGTCCAAGACCCAGCACCTTTGATGCAAACGAGCCTGATCTGTGTGATACAACTTATTCTAGGTGAAACCAAGTTGGATTTAGGGTTATTTATACTGAAACACAACAACTTTAGTATTCATTTCAACAGTTTGTGGGTGAAAGGGATATTTGTAGTTGAACTGAGAGGCTATAGGAGATATAGCTGCAGGACAGAGATGCTATAGGATGGAGTGGCTACAGGACAGATATGCTATAGGATGGAGTGGCTACAGGCTACAGGACAGAACAGCACAGCTGTGCTCAGCCACGTTACAGAATCAACCAATAGGAAGCTGCTGCGTCAGCCTCAAAAAGTATTAGTTTCAAGACCCTTTGACCAATAGAAATTGTTAGAGAGATCATAAAACAAATCTAATTAAACAATAAGTTACTAACTTAGAAACGAGGCATTACCCTATATGCACGCAGCAAGCCATGTGCAGTTCTTTCATATTATGTATTACTGAGGGACAAGCCAAATATAAATCATGTCTATCCCCTGGCAATTACAGTTGTGTGGTAACAGATACGGGCACAATCACACGTGCTACCTAACAAAAAGCGTGATAGCTTCAACTTACAAGAGCACAAATCACAAGTTCCCCTCTTAATTAATAAACTGAATGCATACAGTTTGACTAAAACCGGGCGTCAACAATGCAACGTAATAACACTGCTTGACACAACAGAAAATGGATACAGATTTAGAAACAAAAACTTCAAAACATTACTTTTTGTAATATGTCTGTAATCACAGTGTGTCACTGCCTGCCATCCATGATACACGCCTGTAATCAATGCTGACACTGATCTTTAGTTTTACCCGCTTGTCCACAATGGACCCAATTATCAGAGGAACCCCACTGTTCTGGGACTGTCGGGAGGGGCCTGTCGGACTATCATACTCTCGTCTAATTACTTTATGATGCTTCTTATCTAGAAATCATAAGCCGTTTGGGCAACAAGCTGCAGGCCTCTCTGTCTAAATTAGCAAAGGGAAGATGTTAGTGTATCTGAATCACATTAAAGGTTTTCAATGCGTTTCTTTCTGTTCTATTGTGAAACCCTTTTGAAAAGGTATCAAACAGTCCAGCCAGTAGAATATTGTCAAGTGTAAACTCTCTCTTTGGACTCCGATAACTAAACTACAGCAAGCTGGTCAGATTTCCAAACATATAGCTTTCCTAAAATCAAGCCTATTGATTTTAATTTGCAAAATGCGATGCGAGCGCATCTGTGGGTGTGGTTAGTCCAGCGGGTGAAAAGACCGACTTGAATGAGGTCGCAGGGATGTGCATGTATTGCGGGTGGGATATTCCTTCATTTAGGCGACCTTCCACAAGTCCACTGGCTTTCCATCCAGCGGTGGCAGAATCTCCCACAGAAAGTTACTTTATCTCAACAGCACCTTTCTATGCTCGCGGTGACTGTGCCTCGCAATGGAACGCTATATCCCAGTACATTAACAGCAAAAAACCTTAACGGTCAATAATATTAACTGGCATCATCTTTCTCTATTACCTGGCAAATCTCTTGTGTTCTGCTCTTCTCGTTGTTGATTACAGTTACTTCTAGCGATCGTGGACGTAACGGTCGTTTGAGAGGACGAAGTTTGATTGTCAAGTAAAACATCTTTGGCGTAGTCATTGTGTTATTTTAACACACAGTATTTCCAGTGAATATATTACATTTTTAAATCAAAATGATCAAAATTAATTATTTTTGCTGGATTAATCTTTCATTGGATTACACCCCTGTAGATAATTTAGAAGGTTTCCCGCCCAACTAGTTACGTTCTCAGTTAATACTAAACTGAAATTGCCTACGTCGATCAAATAAATGGCCGTCAATCAAATTCTTAATCTTCGATTAATCATTAGCATCCCTACTCCAGGTAACACAGAGGCGTTGCAGGTAACACAGGGGCGTTGCAGGTAACACACGGGCGTTGCAGGTAACACAGGGGCGTTGCAGGTAACACAGGGGCGTTGCAGGTAACACAGGGGTATTGCGCAGGTAACACAGGGGTATTGCGCAGGTAACACAGGGGTATTGCAGGTAACACAGGGGTATTGCCGGTAACACAGGGGTATTGCAGGTAACACAGGGGTATTGCCGGTAACACAGGGGTATTGCAGGTAACACAGGGGTATTGCAGGTAACACAGAGGTGTTCCAGGTAACAAAGAGGTGATGTAGTGTAAAGACAAGAATTCTGGGTTTGGCAGGTGCTGCACTTGAATCTCCATTCAACACAAAAAAAATGTCTGATATCTAATATAAATCTTTAAATATCCTTTTAGCAAATTGTGAAAACATTTTCATGGCCTACATTTTATCTTTGCATATTACAGAGGATAGTTGAGTTGGAGGAACAAAATGATAAGAAGCCTACTGTGATCATTCTACTTTGAGTAGCTAAAAATACTATGTAAAAGGAACGTATTTCAGCCTCTGAAAAGATATGTGAACAGAGGAACCTGACAAAGGGCTGGTCCACCCGGTCTCATGTAGCTGACTTGGTAAGTGCTACATGGTGGACACCCCCATATAAACTGAAACAATTGTGTATTTTTACAGTGTAAAAATGCCTTTTAAAAACTCCATTACGTACAGAAAGTTTGGGTGTGACACTCATTTCCCATACAATAGCAACCCATAGCTGACTGTTGAATTAAATATGAATGGGAATATGGCCCCATGAATGTATTTATAAAGTAGATTTATTTCCAGGCTTATATGAGCTCAGTGCACTATATATAAAACACAACTTCCCCAAGCTAACTTTTGAGCAGATTGGTCTTATTTAGGATACAAGGTTTAAAGCATTCAGTCTCCATCTCTAATAAAACCTGGAACTTGCTGCCTTGAGGGAAAAGTGCTGTTGAAGCAGTATACATCAGTAAACAACAACTAAACACTCAGCATTCATTCTATGGAAAAAAAGGCAATCTGTTTAAACCCAGGAGTAAAAATGTCACATTAGGTTAGGCGCTTGGTTGTCCATATAGTTTTTCCAGAAGAGATGAGTTTATAGATTTTTGGCATTATAGTAATACTGGTTTCACAAACGTCCGTAAAGCCCAGTTTTTGCTGTTTTTGTATGTTGATTTGTTTTAATTACAACTGAATCCTTATCATCATTCATGATCTGTCCATAATGCCTAATACCACGATGAAAACACTGACCACTGCAACACAAGCTGCTTTGATTCTAAAACAAATTGATTTATTAGTAGGAGACAGAAAGCCCAAAGCCTGCAGTGAGTGAACCAAGACAACAAACCAACCAAACACAGCTGCGTCTTAAACTGAAAAGGGATGATGGCTCTTGGTTATGTCCATCAAAAAACACACAATAATGAGTTTCTTGCAGGGTCTTTTTATGCATATAGCTGTGTGTGGATTTGTTTTAGAAAATCAATCCAAGATAACTTGTATTGCTGTAGACGAGATTAAGCCAGCCAAATGAGCTCAGCAAAGGAATTCTGAAAAAAGAAAACTGTCAGGTGGCACTACAATAAATGGTAAATGAGGAATAAGATGAACAGGGCGCCTCAATCTGAAAAACATTAAATATTCCTTTTACTTTCCAATATGATTTTTTTTCCCATTTGGCATGCGGATTCTTAGCTTTTATACATAATGCTGTATTTCCAACGTTGTTTGGTTATTGTGTACTTTGTTTTCTTGGCCATGGCTTACTTGACGAAGATATATTAGTGTAACCACTCTGGTTACTCGCTTCATGAATTGCAAGGCACAAATCTAATAGGCTACACAAATTTCATACGTGTGTATGGATTTCACACTGACTTTATTCAAAGCGGAGAACTCCTGAAGTTCCTGAACAACCTGGACTTCACCCAAACTTCACTGAATGAATGAATGAAAGAATGAATACATATTTACATACATACGTCTTTTCAAATAAAAATGTTTTAAATCCTTTTGCAATTTGATATCGAGGTATACCTATGTATCTAACAGCAGTCAGGGAACCGTTGGCTAGCAAGGATATGCCTCCCCAGACCATCACTCACCCACCACCATGCTGGATGATGTTGCAGGCAACATAACACACACCATGGGGTCTCCAGACTCTTTCACGTCAGTCACGTGCTAGGTGTGGACTGCCTGTGCAACCTGAATGCGCTGCAGGTACCACCTCATACTACCAGTAATGATTAGGACACTAGCAAAACACAAAACTAGAGAAAAATCAGTCAGGAAGGATAAAGAGAGGGCAATTGTTGGTGGCCACCACCTGCAAAACCATTCCCTTTTTGGGGGTTGTCTTGCTGTTGCCTCTCCAGTGCACCTGTCGTCACTTAAATTTGCACCAAAACAGGTGACATTGATTCACAATCGCTTATGCTTCCAATCTGGACAGACTGAAATCCCTGAAGTTTAACTGACTTGGTGTTCTACTGTGATGATTGCATGTTCCCTTAATTATATACACTGCTCATAAAAATTGTGTCTCTGAGCTTCTTTTGGCCCTTAAATGTATCTGATTATGTAGGAAACGTCTTTGAAATAGTGCTATAAGTTACCTGATTTGATTGGTTTATAGGATGGTCTTTAGTCATTGCATTATAATCATATTAGCAGTGTGACATCATGCACACAGACTGAAATAGATTTTTTTAAACAGCTCTTATACAAAAGGGGCATTATTAACCTCAAGGTATAATATTAACCTTATGATGGGGGTCAAATTAGTAAACAAGTTCATTTTGATTGCACTGAACCTTCACATCACATACAGGGTCCAGATGGACAGGGAGATTCTTTCCGTCTATATGTTAGATTTCATTAAGTCGATACATGTGGAAGAAGAGTTCCAGAGAAACATATGTGAGAATCGGATACATAAAAAATCCATATGACAGGACTTTAACTTTAAAGTGCGTGTATTGGAGCACTCGCAAAAGGTTGCAAAAAACCCAGGGCTTAACAAGACAGAGGGAAAGAAAGTAGCTTCTCAGTAAGTAGCACATCATAGAACCAGGGGAACAAAGATGAGCATTGCTTGGCGCACTGTGGTTGTTATGGACAGACTCTGTATAATTCACTTTGATGGTATGAGGGCGTATGGGTTGGTTGGGCGGGATTGCACTAGACAATTTAGCATTGCGCCTTTTGTTGTTTCATTGGAACTGATTGACGAGGACTATCACAATTTATGTGTGTGTGTGTGTGTGTGTGTGTGTTGTGTTTTTTTATAAAAATCCCTACAACAAAATATCCTAACACAAACATTGAATTCAAGTTATTTAACGGGTCTTGAAAAGGACAATGCATATTTTAGGGTTAGGGGTTACAGAAAATCTTAACAGATAATGTAACAAAATGTATACAGCATGTCTGTGTGTTTGCATGCATGAAAACACAACAACAAAATATACAAATCATCATTAAGCTTTCCGGTTTATTTTTGTGCAAGAAAGGTTGGGCTATCTATTTCCCTAAATGAATATGTGGTCCAATCTGGTCTAATCCCGTTGAGATTACCCTTTGATCAGAGTTAAACAACACTATGAAAACCTGCTCCACATAAATGACTGAAATGAAGTTAAGCCATTTAAGTACAGCTGGGCTTCGTAGTTTAGGCTATAGATTTTTATTTAACAGTGCCAACAAAGAGAGCCAGGGGAGAAATCAATGTTAGGTGACACTCCAAGCTACATGAGTACATCTCAGGTGACACAATGGGCTGACTCACCAGGGAAGGAGCATTGACGACAGACAGACTGTAACCATAGAGATAAGACGACCCAAGGGCACCGAAGAAGGCTGCATTCACCAGACATGCAGTGATGCGCTGAGGCTGAAGACACACAGAGAAAATCGGATACACCGCATTAAAACAGTTCAGAGGTCGGGTCATTGTTCAGACACATTAAAAGCACTTGTATTGTCCAATCAAGGTTGGCATGAGACCCAGGGGTAGTATGCCGAGGACAGTCCATTTCATTATAAAGGCCGCGATCTCAGGGGCACCCCAACATTTCCGGTAACCCCTTCACTAACCGCCTTAACCAATTTAACCATGCATTATATGCAGTCTTTTTTTACTGTACTTTTTACTGTAAACTGTATTGTTTACAGTATGGAAGGTGTACTGTGGTGTCGCAGCAATAAATTAGAAATATTATGACGGGCGCAAATAAATAAGGTTCATATGACCGGAGCAGTAATCCAGTGGTGTCATTTCTTTCGCACTGCGCTGCCAATTCTTTGACTTCAAGGACCGCGGATGCTGAGTGGATTAAAAACATCACACATTTTCACAGCCTAGCATGTTGACATTCCTGAACTGAGAAAATGAATATTAACTCTAACGTTGTAGAAGCATATAAAAAGTTTATGGAAACCTATAATAATACATTTCATTCATGCACAACATTTTTGTTATTAAGCTAGTGATTTGTAAGCAACAACATTTGCCAAACATTAAAACTTTCTGCATTGTGAAAGATGGCTCACCAATGGAACTTCTGGAAAATACTGTTACATGTTGTTGGCTTCCATAAAGCCTAACAAATGTTAGGTAGTTTATTCTGAGTGGAGTGTGGTAAACACCTCCTAAGTGAAAGCCGGGCTACTCTAACAGCTGACAGTCTGTGTCAATGGACTCAGGAACATTGTTGGACTTTGGGGTAGAACATCAGTGTTTCGCACCAATGCAAGCCAGACTCTAGAATTCCATTCTATCACATTGTCTGTATAAAACATGCAGGCAGGAAACACTGGCGAGAGACTTTCTGTGTCTCTAAGAGGTGACCATATAAATAATACCCAAATCTTTTCAAAAAGAATACCCACCCAATTCCGCAATTCTGACTTGAAAAGGATACTAAAGAAAGAATGCTACCACATAAATCCAAACAGTCAGGTCGATGCAAAGATATGAACTAAGTGTTGGGATAATAAGTCCAAAACTAGTAATTGCCTGTTGAGTAGATACACTTGTTTAGTAGTGACATCATCAGCCCTATTACCCAATGACTGATCGAATCCCGTGCTGGCAACTTGGACGACCTGATCAGGTTAAGCTTGTTCTTAGTCGCTCTGAATGAGACTGACTGTTAACAGTGTGTATGTCCACGAGTCTACAGTATTGTATCAAAGTAATATCCAGTTAAAGCAGTAAAGTCCTATCTCTATTATATATCATCTCAAAGATGCATGAGGGCATCCTTACATAACATTTTGGTTGCTTTTCCTGGATAATAGTAAACAGCGCAAACAAAAACCTAACGACACAAGTAGATAACATACACTTTGATTGTAACATGGGTACAATATAATTGGGGTTATAATATTTTCTAGAAATAATATAAATTACTAGCTTCCTCACAGTGTTCTGATAAACAAGTGAAACCCCAGAGACATTTCTACTACAAAGTAATTTATATCACTACTTTGTTTTGTATGAAAACAAATCTAATGCCTTCAACTACAAAAACAATACATAATGTTATATTCTGAAATGCATATAAATCTCAGAAGGGAAAAGTGGATGGATTTAGATACCAAATTAAATTTATTGTACATTCTGCAGAAAACAAGCCTAACGTGGACAAATCAAAAAAGACCTCGCCAACAGTGCAGTACAAAAGACCTTTTGTCAGCATCATACTACACCTGGGGCAAAAGTAAGGAATGGTATAAAGGAGAACAAGGAGGACTGGGGAAAAGTTAATGTAATTATATACGTTTTGCAAAAGTAGCCAATTCAATTTCAGTAATTTACATTCAATTCCCTTCTATGAGCAACATTTTGAAATTAAAACATTTTGAAGCACATTGAGTTTCGGTAAAACATTTTGGCAGTTTAATTTCATCTGGAATAGAAAGCATTCTCCTCACGGTCATCCAGTGCAGCCTTTTTGATGCCTAAGTGCCACAGAATGAAATTGATGCACCAATCAAAAAACAGTATTCTTTAGAGCCTGCCCTTCAAACGTTGATGGGTGAAGGTGACAGATTCATTCATGGATTCAATAATGACAGATTTCACAATGCCTGCAACCATGAACTAAATAAATTGTGAAATATGAAATAAATCATTAAAATGTAGAAAAACTAAAAACTACAATATGTCAAGTTATTATTAATTAATTATTAATATAATATATTTCCCTTTATACCCAATTATTTCATGGTGTGCAGATTTATTTAAAATTCCTCCACACCTACAGGCTGCTTTTTTACTGAATAAAATTGACCCTCAGAACTGCTAATTTTGGCGACTAATTCTACGTTAACTGCTTAAAAATGCTCTTCTAAGCAACATTATTCCTCTGATGGAATCCACGCTTTCATGCTGTGCATCAAGGAATATCCTCTGCTTCAGTCCAGATCCCACATGGTAGTACAGATTATTTGAAAAATAAGTGGTTATCAGTTATAAAAACTCTGAACTGTGGACCCAAAGCACATCATATCGAATTAAGACTTTTAAGTGGTTCACAGTGGAGAAGATTCTAAACTAACATTGTTCAAAGTGTACAGTGACGTCTAATCGAGGCGACACTCAATAAACACATAAATGGTGGACTTCATGGACTGTTCCAAGTGTTGTAAAGGTATGGTATATTACCAGAAATGTATTTCCAAATTAGCATCATTGTTTAAATCAAATGTTACTCCGGATTCTTCAGAGTAACATTGCAGCCCAAACATGTGCTGAAGTCCCAAAAAACATCCTAAAATTGCTTACTGACCTTTTCTGTTGACTTGTGCTGTTGTTCATCATTTTCAATGTTGTTAGGTTCAACATTGGTACTGTCTTGTATTTCCATTTCTTACTTCTAACACACTGAAATGAAAAAAAAGTCACATTTGTCAGTACACCATGTAATGTTTCATTAGTCAAACTTTCATGAGCATATTTGCATGTCCTCATGAAAACACAAAACACCCATTTAATTTGCCCACCCGAAATTTGATTTTTCGTTTAATTAGTTTTGTGTTTTTTTAATGGAGTGTTGTTATTTTTGGTTACAAGAAAGTAACTGCCTCTCAGTTGGTGCATCACTGTGAGACCAGGGTCCAAACCCTGCTTGTGGATGAGCCCAGGGGGTCCAGTGAAGGACGTTGCAACTGACCAGCACTGTCTTGTTTTGGCAGCTTAGTCATCGAATTAGGCTGCCTTGCTTCGCCGCCCTCTAGCGACTCCTAGTGGTAGCTTGAACTCCTGATTTGTCCCTAATGTTTAAACACACAAGGTCTTTATAAATAACTGCGGATGGAAACAAGAAGTGCAGCGGCACTCCAAACTTACATTTCGAAAGGGTCACAGAAATGAATGACATGGAGGAAAGATTCAGTCATTAATCGGAGGATGGAACATATGGAGGTGACCTTGGTTAATGGGTAGGCCTCCTCAGAGGTAACAAGTATAGAGTGAAGGCATGTGGGCCTGGAGTCATTTATATATCAGAGCATAGTATGACCACAATGAAAGTCCATCTACACGGAAGGGAAGGAAATACAGTGCAGGTAGAGCAAATAAAAATATGGATTTAAAGAGGAAAACGATACTCAGGTGTTAAATCCTGCATTCCTGTGGGACACAGTGACGTTTACTTACGACATCTCAGGAGATGGCAAGATTAGCTGCATTTCTGTATTAGCCACATGAAACTGTATGTCCTCAACCACCCTAAAAAGACGAGAATACAATGACAACGTTTCTGGGTTCTCCAGAGTGGCCAATTATTGGAAAAACAAAAGAACGCTTTCACCGCAGCCTTGTCGAAAGAGAGTCGTTGAACGTAGTCACTACACTTAAGAACAACACATCTGCAGAAAGCAATGGTTTCCCATCAGATTAGTGAACACTATTTAAAGAGAAAAGTACCCCATTGTGTTTATCATCCTTTAATTGGACCTTGAGGGGCCAGGGCCTTTACTCCTCCATTGTGGAAGGACACAATTATTTCAATTATTCCCAAGGAGAACAAAGATAGAGAAGTTTGTAGAAGCTACTGCCCGGTGTCAATTCAAAATGGATATTAAAAACTGTGCACCTAGATTATTTCCAAGAGATTTGCAAAATGCCAGGTCTGATTGAGGGAATTCAAACACAAGAAAATATGTATAGTTAGAGGTGTAGCCCATTATATAGGCACACAATGCCCCCAAAAAGGGAATGGTTTTGAAGGTGGTGGCCTTTGTACCTAGATACTTTGATTTTCCTCGATTTATACTAATCCCATGGATGTGGAAATAAAAAACCTGACAGAACTTCAGACTCAAGTCCAAAAGTTCTGGGACACAACCAATGGACTTTAGCTCCAAGTCAGAGGTAAAAATGACTATTGTACATATACCCCTTTCAATCTGTACCTATTATAATAACTTAGTGTCAATTTACAATGTGAGACAAACTGATAACGAGATTGGGAAGATAAGAAGCGGAGGATTAGATGTTCCACATCACATTATTTCCCAAAGATAAAGGAACCTTGGCAGTACCCAGCCTGAAAGACATCTGCTGCACAACTCAGATTCATAGTTTATTGGTATGATAAAACCTATTGTGCAAGATGGAAACATGTAGGGAGGAAGGCAACAGACAAAACATGCTGGAGAGACACTGCTTCACTAATTAAAGGTTGTGAAGTGAATATGTTACATATTTGATCGTTATCTCTTTTATTTTATGTTTTACTTATGATTCAAATATATTGATTGTCTGTATAGTGGCGAAAGGTTAAAATAAAAAGAAATGAAAAAAATCTGTGGTTGACTCCAAGGGTAGTTTTGAATATTGAATCAAAGCCTGGCGTTTTCAAGTGAAGTTAAAACACTTTTCGAGCTGCATTCAAAAAAGAAAATGATTACAATGCGCAAGAGGAACAAAGAGAAACACAGCTGGATGCTAATTCAAGCACGATTGCTCACAGCATGGGGCAGGCTATGGATTGCCAGGGGGGCAATGGTACAACCTCCTGGCTGTCTGTTCTAACAATATGGCTCGGATAGTACGTTATCCTGAAAACATCAAAAAACATTTTTCAACTGGATCCACGGTAGAGGACATTCATGCCTAACCACCTGAACTGGAATGCAATCCGTCCCTGGTTGCACTGTGGTTAACAGGTAAAGAAACAGAGGCAATGTCAGTCTGCCATCTGGTGGTGGACATTATATCGCACTATAGGTGGAATCCAATGATAATGTAAAGATGTGAGTTGAGAGGTGTAAAACCTCTCAAGCTGGCATTCAGTCACATCAATTGAAATTGAAAAACTGGCATCATGTGGATTTTGATGCACAGACGCACTTTGTGTTTTTTAATAAAATAATTATTTATTGATTACCATTGTTTTCAGTGAACAATAACAATTCAATGGTGGTTATATTCATTTCTATTTTTTTTAACCATATATCTCGTGGCACATGGACTTCTCAGGGAAAGTAACCATCTAAAATCAATAAAGAAATTGTGAACAACTCCTTTAATGTAACAAAAATAATAATAACTAGTACTTTAATAATAACTAGTACTTCCATTAACCAGTACTTCCCTTTTCTCATCTTATCCAGTGTGGGTTACAGGAGCAATTAATCTACTGCTGTGTTAGTATGATGGTATCTGTGGGAAAACTGTTCTACAATGTTATGTTGGAGTGGGTATTCAAATTCCCTTCTAATTGTTTATTTGCTTAGGAAAAGCTCAATCACACTGCACCTCAAGTATTTGAAAGTATTCCTAAACATGATGTACAATAAAGGCAACTTCAGACAGTCTCCAGTGTTTCAATGCTCCCTCTAATTTCTCTGGTGTCTTGCTGAATCTTACAATGACCTGAGTCCTTGGACAACACCACAGTACTAACTGACTTGTTGACTCTTGTGTGTCCATGTACAAAGCCCATGGGTGTCAGTCTGGCTTCTGCCTGAGAATCCCTACTGTACCAGCCCACAGACCGTATCCTTGTCCATACTGGTTGTACCGCTGATTTGGATTCTACCTAAAGATTCTTTAAACAGAGCTATTTATTGACCTGGTGCAAGAATGCTGATGTGAGGTAATTTATTCTGCCTGCCACACAGTCCGGTTCCTCTCTCGGTTTCGTCCTAGGTTCCAACCCTACTAGGGAGTCTTCCAAATCACTGTGCATCAATTCCTTGTTGCTGGTTGTTCTTTCGTGTCTGTATAAACCACTGCTGACTTAAATAGAGCTTTACAAAAATGTTTGATTTATTATAGTACAGGTTGTAAATTACCTCTCACACTTTCCAACATCTGAAAATCAAAGGAATACATACAGTATTTCTCCTGACTGGGTTCCTCACATTACAAAGATACTTATCAGAAACATAAATATTCAGACTGAACAACCTGAACTGCTTTCATTAAGTTCTTTGGATGAACACTACGTTCTACCAAAGATTGTGCCTGTGTTACTGTTCAAATGCAAAGCTAAATATTAACAAATATTAAATTTAATAAAAACAAACGATCCTCTGAAATGCCGCACTCTACATAGGCTATTGACACAGAGAGAGAATGTCATTATTGCGTGAACTCACCAAAGCAAATATTCTTCCCCGGGAGCTTACTGACCGAGAGCAAACCGAACACAGAGTGACCTAATGCCGACTGAGACAGTATTTAAAAGACATAACATAGCTTAATGATTAACAGATACGCATGCAGATATTAAAGGCATTCAAGAATGAAAATTAAAAGTGGGGCATTCTATGTAAAACCCCTTTTGAGAACACTATTGAGAACAAAACATATATGATATAAACAAAAAAGTTGGAAAGAAAGGTTTTAAGTGAGGAACAGAAGGGTTAAGAGACGACTGCAAATCAAACGTTTCTGTTCCTCCCTCAAAACCTTGCTTGCTATCTTTTTTGTAAAGGAAAGAAAAAGGTGCAGTGGTCTCAATTTTTTAACGGGGTGTATATAAAGAAATATAATATAAATTGTATGTATTGTAGACTAATACATAATTACCAAGTGGTATCATGTAGTAAAAAAAAAATAATGTTACATAAAAATGCATTCCATATTTTAGACTCTTGAATGTAGCCACCATTTGCCTTGATGATATCTTTGCACATTATTTACATTCTTTCAACCAGCTTAATGAGTTAGTCACATGGAATGCATAGCAATTAACAGAAGTAACTTCTTAAAAACAGCAGACCATCATTATTTTAAGACATGAAGGTCAGTCAATATGGAACACTTAAAGAACTTTGACAGTGTCTTCAAGTGCTGTCACAAAAATTAGCAAGCACTATGATGTACCTGGCTCTCATGAGGACCGTCAGAGGAAAGGTCCAGAGTTGCCTCTGCTGCAGAGGATAAGTTCATTAGAGTGACCAGCCTCAGAAATCGGCAATTAATTGCACCTCAGATTGCAGTCTAAGTAAATGCTTCATAGCATTTAAGTAACAGACACATCTCAACATCTCAAAAGATCAGAGGAGACTGCATGAATCTGGCCTTCATTGCTGAATTGCTACAAAGAAACTTTACTAAAGGACACCAGTAAGAAGAGACTTGGGCCAAGAAACTCGAGAAATGGACATTAGACCACTAGCTTTATTGGTGACACTGTCTGTGATGTATTTACAATTCAGGGCACACTCAACCAACGTGTCTACCACAGCATCCTGCAGCGAAACGGCATCCCATCTGGTTTGCACTTATTGGGAAAACCATTCGTTTTTTCACATGACAATTATTGAACTGTTTCTCAATGGTCTGACATACACAAAGTTAACATTGTGAAATGTAAGTTGACCCACTAAGTCAAACAGGCCCAGAAAATATTTTTTTTTACAGGAATCAGGTGGCGTGGGTCAACAGGGATATTAACAGGGTGTGAAGAAGCGGAAGTTGAAAATAACAGCTTTCTTAGACTTTGAGGGGAAAAAACTTTCAGCCAGTTATCACATATTGAGGCTTATGCGTAGTGAGGTAAACTATAGCGGTTCCAAATCATCATCAAATACAATTGCTAAGCGTCATCATAGCACCCACCGGTACATTTTCCACGAGAACCATATTATCACATCAGCCCCTAAACTGCTGATTACATTTATATCTCTTCTCACTGAGCAACAATTAATTAGTAATTTAATTAATATACTGCATATGCATGGAAGATTCAGTACTAGCCTGGAGATAACTTCATTTCAATTATTAATATACATTTTGCTACAAGCACACCAAAAACGTATACCGACTCACACTTTTGCTGCTCTGTGACCAAAACTAAATTCACATTCCTTAAATCACAGAATTCCTGGCACACTTATGTAATTCCTTAGCCTCCGGCATGTGACTGCTACCCATTGTAACATGTCGACAGTAACGCTGAGCAGCACACAAACCAATCCAATACGGGAAAACATTCAAGCGTCAATGTAGGATCTCGTTACAGCTATCGACGTATGGATGTTTCCTTCGCCAAGAGTCTTCACATTCATCACTAAACTAACTGTGGTCCTTTGGAATTGGGTGTTATATTTTTATGTCGACCAGAACCAAACTTGATCCAGAAGGACACTGGTGTTCTACTTCTCTGAGGGTTAACAAATCACATTACTACAACAATACACACACCATTGATGTAATTCTCCTTCTTACATTAATGCAACTGCAAGTAAACATATAAATATATATCAATAAAACTGATACTCAAAATAGAGAATGAATAACTTACCGATATTTTAGCAGGCGCCCTTTTCTCAAGGACTCTAACTGGATTAGCATTATCACGAGGGACAACTGGATAACTTAATTCAAACACACCAGCACTTGTGTTAGCCTTTCCAGAGGCATTAAGATTGATGGCAAAAAAAAAAAAAAATATCACATTTAATTATTAAAAGCAATTTCATGCTATTCTAATTATTTGACACAGGGTGGACAGAAAATTTGGCCATTGTATAACAAATGTAACGTAATTGGGCACATTTGTTGCCAAGGGGTAAAGAAACCAATTGTTGCAATTTCACACATTGCCATGATTGATGCTGTGTTAGTATCACATGATGATAGATAATGACTAACAAAATCAATAGGAGCCGCTGGGAGTCAAGGCTCATAGGCATATCCCCAAAGTACAGTTGATATTTGACCATAATTGTTATATATCTACTTTGTAGCCAGGGCATATGTCAGAGGCTGAGCCTGAAACAAACTGACAAAAATATCAGAGAGGACTTGCGACTGGAGACACTATGCAAGTGTATGTTAAAGATTTGGTATCTATATTTAACCGCAGACAAAGACAGACAAAAGGTATGTAGAACGACTGTAAAATCCAGGCTAACAGAGTGTTTTCATGGGCTGCGTATTAAAGGTACTAACATACCTCGGGCTTGTGGGCGTAGAGTTAATATGGTTGATTAAAATGGGATTAAGTAGGCTACTAAATAATTTTAATCCATACACAATATGTGTGGTTAGGATTTCAAAATGTGTTAGTTTAAACATTATTAATGCTTTTTTCAGTAATTTCACTTTAGAATGTGGAAGCATGAATTCCGCCATTTAAGTATAGAGATAAAATCCTAAGCCAGTAAGCAATTGTGTTTGATAAAGATAAAATCCTTGAAATAAGAATAAAGTGTACAGGTCAACATGTTGTTTTAAAACAACAGTGTGTGATTGTGCTTGTGCCATAAGCAGTGGATTTGTGTTATAAGCAGTTCTAATAGGAAATTAACAAACGAAATACACATTCTAAAATGTAGGTCAAATGTTTGAATGTCTATATTACCAGAAAAAGCTAATGCAGGATTTCAAAACCTCTCAAAGCTCAACCGTTGAACTTTGTTTCAAAATATCGTTCTTCCAAGAATCATAGCAATTCAATATGAAGAGGAGAGGTGCCAGCCCAGTACTCCCTCAGCAGCAACAAACCAAGAGCTGATTAAGAACCACATGAGACATATATATACAGTATATAATAGTGTGTAAACAGTTAAAAAGTTAAATACTTCCCATTCAAGATCATTGAGCCTATTTATAAACACAAAAACAGTAAAGAAATGGTATAGAAGGCTACAATTCCAGACCAATCAGCTGATTTTTGAGTATTAGTATTGTGGGAAAGGTTCAAGCAACTTCCATACATTTCTCAGCATGCATTATCTATATATATATCAGAGGAATCTCATTGTTGAAAGATATCAGTCAGGAGAAGGGTACAAAAGAAATTCCAAAGCATCAGATGTACCATTGAACACAGTGAAGACAGTCATCATCATGTGGAGAAAATATGGCACAATAGAGACATTACCAAGAACTGAATGTCCCTCCAGAATTGATGAAAAGACAGGCACATGAAGATGAAGTTCACCGATCAGCAAGACAACGACCCAAAGCACACATCTAAAGTACACATCTAAATCCACAAAAGCATGGCTGCACCAGAAGAAGATTAACATTTTGGAATAGCCCAGCCAGAGCCCAGACCTGAATCCAATTGAATATCTGCAGGGTGATTGGAAGAGGGCTGTGCACAGGAGATGTCCTCGCAAACAGACAGATTTAGAGCACCCTTTCAAAGAAAAGTGGGCAAATATTGCCACGTCAAGATGTGCACTGCTAATAGACTCCTACCCAAAAAGTGCTGTAATATAATCAAAAGGTGCTTCAACAAAATATTAGTTTAAGGGTGTGCACACTTATGCAACCAGGTTATTGTGAGTCTTTTCCCCACGAAAGATTTCAGATTGTTTTTCAATTAAATCGCTCATGTTATAGGTCACATTAAAGGTGAAACTATTTCTGACATTATTTATCTTTGTCTCATTTTTTGCATCACAAACACCCGGCATTTTAACAGGTCTGTGTAGACTTTTTATATCTACTGTATATACAGCTCTGGAACAAATTAAGAGACCACTGCAAAATGAACGATTCTTTTCATCACTCAAAACGTAAAGAAAAAGGTGCAGTTGTCTCAATTTTTTTGGGAGCTATATATATATATATATATATATATATATATATATATTTACAAGTAGAATAGTCATCAGTATTCAAACCACTAGAAATCACTTCCAAGCGCATTACGTTTTTGCACAAAGCTTTTAAGGACTCCCAAAACATTCAGATGGAGCATGTTAAGTGCTTCCCCAGCCTGACCTACAGCCGGCGCCAATCAATGGAGAATGCAGTGGATTGTAAAAATGCGTACCTGCAGCACGAGATGACCCTCTCACTGTGGCGCCTGGCATTCCCCTTAGGGCTTAATGGTTTATACACTATGGGATAGGTCATCTGGAGAGGAGTTACGGCCTTCTTCACAGTTTCCTGCCACCGCAGTACCTGAGTAAAAATACAAAGAAAATGCAATAGTGATTACATTTTTCTAAATATTTAGTAGTTCAAACTATGGGCTTTGCAGATATTGAAATAAATCTCCGCCTTGATGTTGCTTGGTGGTAAAGGGGCGAGGGGAGTGTGCAGGTGAGTTGAGATCCTGAGCCAGACTTAAGACTGGTTGAACCAGACTGTGTGGGCATTTCCATTCCAAAATCTCTTCCAAATTAAATTACACAAGCCGCTGAGGAGGTTGCTGTGACTAGCTAGTCATAATCGCAAATTATTCATTAAAGAATTTGGAACCAGGAACAACCTGAACCAGAATGAAATAGATGTTAACTTTACACTGATGGTGACTGGACCGACTTCTTTGAGAACAACGATATCATGTTACTGCAATGACATATCATAGGCCAACATGTGTTTTGCAACTGAATTCACCTTCATACATTTGTGGAACAGTCACAAATGATATATACAGCTATGGAAAAAATTAAGAAACCACTGCAAAATTATCAGTTTCTCTATTTTTACTAATTTTACTATTTATAGGTGTGTGTTTGAGTAAAATGAACATATTTGTTTTATTCTGTAAAATTGTGACAACAGCAAAGCTGAAAATGTCACTCATCAGAGAATATGACCTTACTCCATTCCTCTACAGTCTAATCCTTCTGGTCTTTTGCAGACTTCAGCCTGGCTCTTCTTTGCTTTTCATTGATGAAGGGCTTTTTTCTAGCTTTACACCACTTCAGCCCTGCCCCTAGGAGCCTGTTTCGAACCGTCCTCGCCGTGCACTTCACCTCAGCTGTTGTTTCCAATTCTTATTGTAGGTCATTTGATGTCAACCTACAGTTGGTGACTGATATTTGAATAAGTTGACGGTAATCTCGATCAGTGGACTGTCGTTGTTGCCCTCTGCCAGTCTGCCACTTCTTTGTCCCCAGTGCCTTTTGCTTGACCTTTTTTCAGGATGGAAGCAACCTGACGCTCACTCTATCCCTCCGTCAGTAAGGCCAGTATTGAACCACTCTTTTCCTCAAAGCTTTTCTTTTCAACTCTTTTGTCATGCTGAATAGTTATTTTTTATTCAAATTACCTTTGAGGTACTACTTGCACTGTTTTTGCCACCCAGCTGGCCAAGAGGATAGTGATGACCATGGCAGTGGTTTTCATACTTTTACTCATTAAATTAGATTTGGTTCAGGTAATCACCTAATTAGTACCTCATTAAGTAAAATGAGTTGTGCCTGTGTTGGAATTTAACAGACACTGGAATGGAATGGCTGCCATTAATGTAGAAATGCCGATTAAGAAAAATTAGGAGTGATCTCTTTTTTTTTCAGAGCTGTATACACACTACCATTCAAAGGTTTGGGATTGCTGAAAAATGAAATTTTTTCCTATCAAAACATACATTCAAGTTCAATGTTCAATTTATCAAATGCACCAAATAACACAGTATCATCTTGCACATTGAAATTCCTATGACACGGCACACGACATCTACGCAGTAAGAATTAAGAAATATATAAAGCAAAAATATAGCAATAATATACATAACAATGTAAACTAGCAGTCCTTTGAGAGAGGGTAGTATGGGGAATATGAACAATATGGGTAGGTTACATGACATGAGCTTGAACAGGAAATAGTCATTGACAAGGTTAGAAATAATATATTTTTATTTAAAAAAATTGTGTCCTTCAAACTTGGCTTTTGCTCCATTTGCAGCAATTACAGCCTTACAGGTTTGGGCATTCTATTTGTCAATTTGTTGAGGTAATCTGAAACTATTTCACCCCATGTTTCCTGAAGCACCTCGCAAGAGTTGAATTGGCTTGATTGGCACTTCTTAAGTACCATACAGTCAAGCTGCTCCCACATTAACTAAATATGGTTGATATCCGGTGACTCTGCTGGCCACTCCATTATAGACAGAATACCACCAGACTGCTTCTTCCCTAAATATTTCTTGCATAGTTTGGAGCTGTGATCTGGGTCATTGTCACGTTGTAGCAGGGTTTTGGCTCTAATCAAGAGCAGGGTATGGCATGGTGTTGCAAGATGGAGTGATAGCCTTTCATCTTCCAGATCCCTTATACCCTGTACAAATATCCCACTTTACCACCAGCAAAGCACCCACAGTACATCACATGGCCTCCACCAAGCTTGACAGATAGTGTCCTCCAGTATCTTTTCATTTTGACATTTTTGTGAACCAAACACCTCAAACTTAGATTATTAGTCTGTCCATAACACTTTTGTTCAATCTTCCTCAGTCCAGTATGTGTTATTTTGCCCATCTTAATCTATTTTATTGACTATTGTGAGATATGGCATTTTCTTTGCAACTCTGCCTAGAAAGCTAGCATCCCGGAGTCACCTCTTCATTGTGGACGTTGAGACTGGTGTTTTGTAGGTACTGTTTAATTAATCTGCCAGTTGTGGTCCTGTGATGCATCTGTTCTCAAACTAGACACTCTAAGGTATTTGTCATCTTGCTCATTTGTGCACCAAGGCCACCTAATCCTCTAACCTTTAAATATTATAAACTTGGATTAGCAAACACAACATGTCACTGGAACACAAGACTGATGGTGACTGATAATGGGCCTCTGTAAATATTCAATTTTAAACTAATTTTGATTGGGCTTTATCAGGTAGCTACTCTACATAGATTGATGGCAAAACAAATGTAATCAATTGCAAATTAAGTCAGAATAAAATGTGGAGAATAAGGATCTGAATTCTATCCAAAGGCACTATACATCTGCCCATATGGAAATTAGTCTTAAATTAAAATTCCCCCACCTAGAATCAAATCTTCACAAAACCATTTGCAAATATACAAATACAATCAGTCTGTTTGTTCTACTCTTTAACTGAAACGTGCACTCGGAACGTGTCACATGAAGCTCGAATACTCCGCAGAAATCTCCGTCGGGAGTGATCAGACCCCGCTAGGATGTTTTTTTATAATTCCCTAATGATAACATTACCGTTCTGCACAAGCGATCATTCATCTGAACAATATTCGCAGCCCTCATATTGTTCCTATGATACAGATCGGAAAAAAATATTTGTTTTGCAGTTTTCTGTGTAACTTCGGTGATGCTGAGCAGTATGTCAAAGGCAGCGGTCTCACTCGGGCTGTCCAGAGACGTTTTAGGGCAAGCTGACGCCCTAGGCGAGATCACTCGATTTCCAATATCATCTCACTCATAACAAATAAGTCTTTACTTAATGTATAATTAGTAAAATTGGCCACATGTGGATTAATTTCCCCCATATGTATAAATATGTATTATATCTTTTATATTTTTTATTATATATTTTTAAGGGCGGGTGGGGCGCTTAATCAGCGCACCACATGCAGGTGGCGACCAAGGCGACTGCCTAAATTGCCTTTGCCTAGAAACGCCTCTGAGGCTGTCATAGATGCGACTCGCGCACTGAAATGTTTTATGTACACTTTTGTGGTGTTCCCAAGTCAGAGACCCACGAGATTCATCAAAAATGAATTTCATAGATTTGCAGCTACCAGTCCAAGCAGTAATCCTAGAGTAAGTAATAAACTTTGAGACTTGAAGCACTAATCAGTCCATATTTTAGGGTATCCATGGATTGGCTGCATAGCTGGCACTCATTGTCCTATCACAGCTGATTCAGTAAATAAAGGATATTATGTGAATATTATGTTCAGTTTTTCCACAGCATTAATATGCAGACAGGGTTGCACTTGCACAAATGAATGACCCAACATGGTACAGGCAAGCGATCTCGGCAGTGAAAACTGCCCAAAAGCAACTATCCTTCCTGTGGAGCCTAAAGAAGTTAGGAGCACGCATTTCCAGAGTCAGTTTTTCCCTCAGGCCATAAGGCTCCTCAACCAGCAACAATGATCATACTGATCACACACAAACATTCCAAATGCTCTTATGTCTTTCTATGTAATGTACATTATAATATTACTTTGTATGTACCATTCATTGGCATATTACATATTGGATATTTATAATATTCAATAATTCTACCCATATGGTTCATATTTCCCATTCTACTCTCTTACGATTGCTACAGTTACATTTTTTATGTATATTATTGCTATATTTTTGCTTTATATATTACTCAAATCTTACTATGCACATGACACAAGAATGTCATTGTTCAGAATGACGCTACGTAATTCGGTGCATTTGATAAATTAACTCTGAAGTTGATATTACACCTCCAGACACACATATGAATGTTAAATAAAATGGAACACTCGAAATGTGACCTATTTTTTGGTCAATTAATGCTCACGCATTGTCTCGGTCAGCAATTTTCTGATACGATTCGTCCTTTTGTAGCTGCTACTGTATTTCTTTTTTCTTGAATATACAGCTCCTGGAAAATATAGAGACAACTGCACCTTTTTCTTTCCTCTCAAAAAGGTCGAAAAGGAACGTTTTGAGTTAGGAACAGAAGTGTTAGTGGTCTCTTAATTTCAACACTTCTGTTCCTCACAAAAAACTTCGTTTTCGTAGGAAGAAAAAGGTGCAGTTGTCTCTTCATTTTCCCCGGAGCTGTAAACTAATATACTGCATGTGCATCCATTAACATATCTAACTCCATTGGGGAGAAGTATGGGGTTTGAGACCTTTTTCTCCTGTTGCTTTGGTGAATTACATTATCTGCGACGGCTTTTTATCTCCTCGTGCACGTGCTTCACTCAAGGTTAACTTAACTCAGAGTTGACTGAACTAATTGTTACCACCTGTTTTGAATCCGCAAACTCTTGAGTTTGACAGCTCAGAGTTAGTCAACCCAGAGTATGTAAATCCTGCTTTCTGAAATACCCCCTGTTCTTTTCGCTTTGTTCCAGCCTTCCTAGCGCTACCGTAGTATATCCCACGTCACTTTCAACAGTAGGGAGAGATACTGTATATCTACAACTAGATGTAGTGCAAGGTGCCTCCATTTCTACCTTCGGTCCAGGGTTTCTGTGCTGTGGTTTAGGAACCGTCCATAAAGTGCAACAAAAATTAAAAACGCACCAAGTCATGAACAAAAAACTTCCTTTTCCAAATGAGCTACAGATACACAAACAATTTCAGTGTTTTGTTACCTCCTAAAAAAGAAAGACCTGTCATTTTGTCTTCTATGTCTTCCGCAAAGCACCATGATGAACAGAAACGCAAAAGGCTTCACTGCTTGCTGTCTTTGGGACCTGAATCATTAAGGTCTTATCTTCCTTTCTTACTTGACAGTGCCATGTTGCTGCTGTCATTGTCACTTTTAGCTGACCTGCTAACATCAGGCCTGTCAGTCTCTTTATGCGGCTGCGACTGAACAACTTTACTAAAAAGACTTGTGGAAGTCACATATGACAGCCTCTCTATACTTTTCTTGCTTCTGTTTTTCTATTCATCTTTCATGCTATGTCAAGATAGCTAGTTATCTTCTGATCAGATCACTGTACAGACATACAATTTTTTACATGTATTATATCTTCTGATGGACTTTTCTATTGCAAGAAATCCCTATTGAAGAAAATATGAATATTGAATAATTTAAATGAAAACTGGAAATGGGAAACATCAATGGATACAATACAGTTCCTAAAAAGAACTTACAGAAGTAGAATGCTAATAAAGCTTTAATTTTGTTTTACTTACTTTGTAAGAATATTTAGGTTTTCCCATAGATTTTTAAAACTTTTTAGACTGGGTCACAGCGGTGACAATTTTCTGTAATTATTCTGTAATCATTTCGGTATTTTGGGGGGGATATTGTGCTTTTGGTGCATTGAGTTCCGTTTGTAAATGTGATTTAGTTACTTAAGTAACCATCCCCTCGCGTGTGTGAATTGAACACTATTTATAACTACTTTTTTTAATGTAATTTTTTGGTTCATGTAATGTAGAGTTTTAAAAAGCTTCTGCCGAATGCAATTTTACGGAAATCCCTAGCTGCAAGCGAATAGTAGGCAATACTGTTCCTCTTATTGAAACGTGACACTTTGAACATCTACTTCTGCGTTCTACTTATATCAGATTCTAGATATCACTTTCGTTATTATGCGAACTTCGGTCATAGAGCTTTGATGAGTGAAGTCCGAATTTTTAAAGTCATACATTTTATTACCGTCCAGAGTTTAGCGTATAGTGGGCTAAATGTCAATCACCAGAAGAGAAACCAAGAAAACGTGTGTGGTGGATTGCAAGCTTACAAACCGCAGCATTCTGCAATAGGAACTACAGTAACAGCAAAAACATTTCTTGACAAAATATTATAGCTGATGAATCTAATAGAAAACAGCACTAGCCTACCGTTTAATAAATTCAGCGGAGAAAGAACGTTTTCTTTCCATTCAGCTGCGTTTGCTCTTCTGTGATCATAGCGCTAGGTTACCTACACTATTTTCTGGAGGGGCGTTTCTTTATATCGCGAATACAGTCCCCTTAACCCCTTCAATAACCAGGCCGATCATATGCTTCAGCCAGGTCACAGGGATATTACTCAATTTAAGCAATTTATCAAGGCCATCAGAAGTAACTAACTTTACCATAAACACAACCCTATATATTTCATTATTTGTATGGTTAATAATAAATGTGGCGCCAAAACGATTGTTTTGCTGCAGCATCATGAACCGCGATGGGTATTCGCGTATGTTCTAACCCCAGATCCAACCCCATATTCTAGCACCCCAGATCACTGCAATGTTTCAAAGACAATATTTAAAAACATATTTGTGGACGAAGTAACGGAAAGACCAATTGTGAAGGACAGTTACCTTGAAGCATCTAAATCACAATTAAAAACGACAGAAGTCATGTTAGATTGATTGCCAATTGGGTGTACACACTAATGCAAACAGGTTGTTGTCAGGTTTTTAATTAAAACAAAAAAACAATCACTGAGTTGGAAAAAGGATCACCTCCTTGTTTCAGTATTTTGTTGAACCACCTTTTGCTTTAATTACAGCCTTTAGTCTGTTGGGATATGTCTCTACTAACTTTGCACATCTAGACGTAATACGCAATATTTGACCGCTCCTATTTGCAGAACTGCTCAAGTTCAATTAAATTTGATGTTGACCGTTTGTGGATGGTTGTCTTCAAGTCATTCCACAGATTTTCAATGGGGTTTAAATCTGGGCTCTGACTAGGCCATGCAAGGACATTCACCTAGTTCTCCGTCAACCACTGTGTGGCCAGTTTTGCTGTGTGCTTTGGGTCATTGTCATGTTGGAAGGTAAATCTTCTTCCCATTGACAACTTTCTGGTAGAGAGCAGATTTTCCTCAAGAATGACAGTATTTTGTCCAATCCATTTCTCCTTCTATCCTGACAAGTGCTCCAGTCCCTGCTGCAGAGAAACAACCCATAACATGATATTACCACCTCCATGCTTTACTGTAGGAATGGTGTTATGTAGATGGTGAGATGTATCAGATTTTCGTCAGACAAATCGCTTGGTGTTGAGGCCAAACAATTCAATTTTAGTCTCATCTGACCATAACACCTTTTTCCACATGGCCTTAGAATCTTCAAGGTGCGCTTTGGCAAAGCTCAGTCGCGACTGCACGTGGCCTTTCTTGACTGTCTTTTTTCTTGCAACCCTCCCATACAAGCCACATTTGTGGAGAATTTGTAATGTTGTTGTCACATGCACACAATGACCACTCTTTGTCATGAATTCCTGCAACTGCTTCAGAGTTGCTGTATGCCTTTTGGTAGCCTCTCTGACCAGTTTCCTTATCCTGGAGGTCTTTTGACAATGCCTTGCCACCCATGGTTGATCGTTGTCTTCAGTTGCACTACCAAGGACTGAAATGCTCCAGGAAAAGCTTGTTTCATGCTGAGCTAATCAAAATGACCACAGCTGACCACAGTTGAAAGTCAATTGGCTTTCTGTGCTATTGAGAAGGTGATTAACTGCACCAATTTTTTTCCTGACAAGTTGGTATTATCTTTAACGTGGATGTTGTAAATACAGCTGAATAACACAAAACTTGATTTTGTCGGTTTTCCTTTCAGGCTGCAGTGCAACAAAATGTGATGAAAGGGGGGTGATTCTTATCTATACCCACTGTACAGTTAAGCTGAAAGATACATTTTCACCACATTCTGAGGTCCGGGGCATGTTGGACTAGATTCCCTTCAAAGACCGATCAGATTTGTTGTTCCATTCAATCCTCCCTCAATGTCTTCCAGTCCCTCTCACTGAGAAGCATCTCAATAGCATGGTTCCACCAACATGCTTCCCAGTAGGGATAGCAAGTCACATGAGGAGCAGTACCTTGTTTCTGCCAGACATAATACTTGTAATTCAAGCCTAATAGTTCAGAGCCGAAGCTTTTTGTCCCATCATGCTTTCAGTCCTTCAGGCTGAATGCATGCAATGCCGCCCAGTAGCCTACAGCAGTTAAGAAACCATAAAGCAAATGCTCAAATTCGCTGTAAATTTGTTGCGCATGTTAAATTTACCACGTTTCCTCATTTAATATATATAACAGTAAATTGTTTTGTAGAACTTAGAGAACAGGATTAGAACAGATCAACAAGGCTATGAATAGACATTTCACAATGATGCATTATACACCAACAGTGGCTATGCAAAGAAATTCTGAGAGCAGCATGGCTTTTTCCCTTTAAAAACAAGGCTATATATCAAATGGTATGAGAGAAACTGTACACTTGGTTCATTGAAATGAAGATGAATAATTCATTTTGACCATAACCTGCAAGAAATCTAACAGAGCTCATCTTATGTAATATCTGCTCATTTAGAACAGTAATCTGACCATGCAGTGTCCTCCTGTACCCTGCTAATGAGATGAAAACAAGCAGACCTACTGTTAAAGGGATAACTATTAGGCAGTTTATGCTGTTGTCAGTACAAAACACATTACCCAATCACAGAGGGCCATTTAAGCATTGGCTCGATTCCTACATCCAACATACTACAAGTAAATACACGTTATTCAAGTTCATCCAACAGGCATTAGTTGTAATTGCCAGCATCGGAAAGGATCTCTTTCTGGGAAGCAGGAAATAACTTCCATGAAATGCATAAAAATTATTTTATTTTACTGTTATATGATTATGAACCCTATCCATCCATCAGGAAACAGTGGAAGCATTGAAAACAAAATAATAATAAAAAGTGAGACATGGGAGCATTGTGAGCCAGAACACAAAACATGGCAACAGTACAGGGGCATCATAGATTACACACCACATCTTGATTGTATACATTATTCTTTTTGTTTTTACTTCCTGTTATTGCTCCCCCAACCACAATTGTTCCAACTAGTAATTCTGAATTACATTAACATTAGAGTCAAATAAAGATGAGGCAAAACAGCAAAATACCACCCAAACAAATTGTAACATCAAACCTTGGCTGAAAACATGAACTAATAGGCCAGCAGTCAGAGGGCCATTCATTCTCAACTAAATTTCTTTCAGGAATGTAACTGATATATTTCTGTTACTTTTCCGATTTTTATTCTTACATTGAAATTCTGTTCATTCTGAGTTAACCAAGTTGAGATGAAACAACCCTCAAACCACAGACAGCCATTTCAGTTTTAACTGAGATGAGGCTGTCGCCTCTGGAATGTTTGAGGTGAAAACAAAATTTTACATGATCCGGAAAGCCCAAGAGTTATTCAGTGCTGCGATTTGGGTCATTTTCCTCAATACGTGCATTAGTGAACCAACTGAAAGCATAAAAAAAGACAGCATTGGGATACTGGTTTTAGATACAAGGCTTTCTCTGCCATGACAGATCATTTACATGTTTAGGGGTTGTTGACAAGATCAATTAGAACAGAGAATATTGTAAGAGTTAGAGAGATCTACAATAGTCCTTGTCCCTAATAATGCGCTTTTGTGCGCTTGTGCAGATCAGTATTTCAGAGTCCACTGTTTGACACTCGCGTCATGGGAGGTGGTCACTAGAGTGTTCGCATCTATCCAGGCCAGCCCACTGACATGGTGCAACCTGTGGGCGTCTGTGGAAAGGGAAAGGAGAACAGACATTCCAGCTGGGACAACAGCAAAGGGAGCAGAACGCTATGGCAATGATCTAAAAAGCCATTTTGGAGAAATAAGTTTGCCAGTGAGAAAAACGCATTTGGTTGTCCATTGAAATGTGTGAGCATTTTAACGTCTTGGCAGAAGAGTAAAGCTCACCTGGGATCTTCAGTCTCTTGTCGGCGTCGTTCACCGTCCAGACATAGACCATCATATCCATCCCACCGCTGGCAAAGTGCTCGTTGTCGGGTGACCAGGCCAGCGTGACTACCTTTGCGTGGTGTCCGTAGAAGTCGTTTTTCACCTGAACAAAGGGGTCAGAGGTGGAAAACAAAGTCACGTTGATGAGATGACCACGTTAACACTGGCATGGATTGCTAATAACACGAACGCTGTTAAATGGGCTACGTGAACACACAAACAAAGTTTGTACAGCTAACGACATGGGGACCAGAAATTAGAAATTGCATTCTCCCTGGCCCTATTCTTAACCCTAACCTCAATAAAGTAACATTTATGCTTAAACTTAACCAGCAATGCCTGGACCTTAAAGAAAACACAATTCTAACTCTAAAATTAATTGTAATTTTGACCCTAAACCCTGAGCCAGGAATTGACTTTAGCCTCATGGGGACCGGCAAAAGGTCCCAGAGTCTAATTCCTTGTGGTTTTACTATACTCAGTTGGATGGGGTCCCCATGGACGGGTCTGTATGTGGAGATGTGAAAGGCAGTATACCGAGTAATTGTCCATGACGGCGAAGACCGTGACAACCTTCTTCTCATCAGTGACAGCTAGGTAGGCTCCATCTTTGGAGTAGGCCATGTCAGTGACTGCCCCCTTCGCCTCCACAGTCTTCCCCTCGTCCTTCAGAGTGCTGCCTTGGATGGAGTATAAGCGGACCTTGCCATCCTGCCAGGGGGAGCAGGGAGGGAGGGTTCAAAGAAAGGCCAATAACAAGGGGTAGAGTATTACATTTTTGGGTCCAACCCAAATCTCAAGAACACCCACCAGCTTGGAGTTGATTAAGTGTCAGTAATGGAGTTTCAACGCACTCGTTCATCACGCCTCTGATTCAGGTTTGACCACAACACAACCCTTGATAAAACATGACACGGCGTGTGTTCGAAAAAGAAACCAACGGCCCCATTCTTCCTAATCCGACACCAAGAATACAGTCCCTGTTCAAACGGGTTGCCATGACAACATACCGCCCCGCCCACTGCAGCAGTGCAGCCTCCAGGGTGAATGGCTCCGGCTTCCGGCTCGTAGTCCAGACCGTCCAGTGTGAACGCCTTTTTCTTGTTCTTCAACAGCACCACCTGACAACACACGTTGGAATTCTCAGTAGACATTCATTTTAACCGGTGAAGCCGGGCTACAACACGACCAAACTCTGACACCGGAATGACCGAAGAGTGACCGAACATTAGGAGAGGACTTTTACCTGTCCAATGCACACAGCCAACACAAGTCCCCCTGTTGCTACGGAAACGTGTTTAGGCTGCACGTCCATCTTCACCAGGTCAGAAGCACTGCCAGAACATTGTAATGAATGAGTTACGTGAAACAATCAGTGTGGCGTCAACCCATTCCCTCCCAACTGAACGTACCCTTTTCAACATCGCTAACGACACCAAAAATAATCGTTAGCGACATCCAAGGGACAAATCAAAGTTTGTATTTGATCTGGTCCTATATCACTCACTAAGCTAAGTGTGCACCCAGACCCACCTGTATTCTTTCTTGGTCACACTGGTAAATCGGACGGTATCGTCCATGCTGCACGTCACCAGCTGGTCCGCGTCGTCCACCGCCATCTTAGAGACCAGGTTACTGTGGCCCTTCCCGGAGAAGCTGTCGTTCTTCCCGGTCTCCGCATCCCAGTAATGTGGAGGAACCACGTTAAGGGCTAACGTCAGGAGTGGGCAGCGAGACATGGTCTTAATGCAATGTGAAACACCAAAACACTAGCTTTAGCCCGGGCACGTTGCACAACAGGGACAATGACATTGGCAGCAGGTACGAGCGCTAAGCGAATCATGTCCAGACATGACAGACGACAATCACTGCGTCTTCATAAGCGCCAACCATGCAGCTGGGTGCTACATACAGTCTTAGCTATGGTGGGGCATGTAAATTGGAACACAATGGAGTGTGCAGGGTCCTAGCCAGCGAAAGGATATTGATGTGACCGTCATGGCTGCCGGAGTAGATGTAAGAGCGGCCGTCGTTCTTGTGAACCGTCAGGGACTGAATGGACTTGCTGTGACCCTGTAGGACACAATGAGACGTGTTGTTCAGAACACAGTCGAACGGCCAGTTGAGAAGAACATCCATTCGGTTTCACACAAAGGCACGGTGCAGTGACACTCAGCCAGCCACTTGGTTAACAGCAGGGACCCTTTCTGGGTCTTCCAAACGACAAAAACACCACACTCTGAAAAACCACATAGCATGCAAGAAGCCATGGTTTGACCTTGATGACACGGAGCGGCCGGTCAGGGTTGCTCTTGTCCAGGTAGTTGATGTAGCCCGACAGGGAGACGCTGAGCAGGTGGTCCTTCTGCCAAAGGCATCCCAGCTGCTGGTCCATGACGTCAGAGCCCATGTGGAAGGTAGTGACGGCCGTGCCGGCGCCCACGTCCCACAGCTTCACCGTCTTGTCTCCGGAGGCCGAGATGAGCTGGGTGCTGTCGGGGCTCCAGCTCACCTGAAGGAGAAAGGGGTCAACTCAGGGTCACTGATGGGGGGGGGGGGTCACAGGGCTTTCAGACAAAATCTGGGCTTGCAGTTTCTCTTTGATAAAGCACAGCAAAGCGTTTTATGTACCAGATGTCAAAGCAGGCATCACTAGAGTTTTTTTGGGGGGGGGGCTGGTACTCACCCCACACCAAGTTGTGTCAGCAGTGGGATTACATCATGTTGTGGGTTAGAATTGCAGGTCCAAATTGCCAATGATGATTATATACACAATGCCTGTGATTACATTGGTATTCACCAACAAATATTACTGGACATTAAATATTGTTTAGGGAATTAAAAGCAACGTCAGCATGTGGGGAGAAGTAAATATAAGATGTTAGGCTTGTTTTTCACAGGAACATTGGTTCCCCATTGGACTGCTGATTTGAAAAGGAAAGCACCAATTTAGGCTGTTTACATCTGGCAATTACATGGGAATATATCATCCTGACTGGGTGTTCAACACTCCCAGCAGGGAAACTAGACTGAAGTTTCCATTCTCAACAGGCGAGTAAGACAAGCAGATATCCAATGACTCAGTCACAGAGCTGCGTGTCTTTGACAAGGCCGCGAGAAACCGCAGACATACTCACAGCGTAGACTCCACCATCATGCGCCTTGGCTCCACCCAGAGCAGCGACCTTCTCACCAGTCTTTCCGTCATACATGAAGATCTAGGAATAACAAGGTAACATGACACTTCTAGCAGGAGCCAGGAAGACTCGTTTCCAACAGGATGGTGAAAGACTTGCAACTACTCCTGCTACACACAGTGGGCTGAACGTCTTGTGGGTTCACAGGAAATTCAACTGAGTGCTACAGTTGACACACACACACACGCACGCGCACACAACGTTCCTCATTCAGCTCAGCCAATAACTGCAGCGTAACTGACAGCTAGCTGACTCACCTGGCCGTCAGCACCAGCCGTACAGAATCGGTTCCCGTCGGGAGAAAAACGTACACAGTTGACAAATCGGCTGTGGTCCTAGGAAAGAAAGGAGAGATTGTAGAGGCTGCTTTGAGCTTGTTCTAAACAGACAGGAATGAAAAGGTCAGCAGGCTGCATAGGATCGTTTTTTGGGGAGTTTACTGAAAGACAGCCACATTTCGCTGTGAATCAACGGCAACACGTGTAGATTAATTTTGTATGCCAGCCCATTTCCTGAAGAGTTGTTTTAAGTATTTTGGACAGCCATCCAAAAATGAACAAACACACAGCCCATCAGGGAACATTTTCAGAACAAACTACCTACCGTTGTTTGATTACATAAGGCACATAAGAGACTGCAAGTCTCATTATCTTGTCATCTCGGATGGCACTTCATGAGAAGTGGCGTACAAAGAGCTCAGTTGGCACTGGCCCGCTTCCCAACAACAAAGTTCTCAGCATGTGGACCATGGAAGTTAAGCCGGTGTCGTGACGAGATGCGGATCGGAACACAATTAAAAAACCATACAGGAAATGTGTTAGAACTGACGCACTGCAGCACCACCTCAATTCCCTGATGGTGCCTCGTTTTACTACTGAGACCAGACAAAGGCACGTACCTTAAGTTTTTAAATTAGGAACTGAAAGGTGTATCCCATTTGCAAAACAATATTCACCACTACCATCTCTACTGCAAGGGGGACGTAAGGCTCCACAAGTGAGGGCCTGCGCTTAATAAAGAGCCATGACGACATGGGGCTAAACAACACCTCTGAACAGAGTTTAAGCTTTCGCTCGTTGCCTTCTGTGATGTGTGCACAACATGATCCAGCCACTTCTGCCAAAACCGAATAATCGCACACAAAAGAAACATGTATCAGGGCTCTCTCCACTCACACTGTTGCCAAGCTAGCCTCAGAAGAGACGTGCAGATTTGTAAGCAGGGATCGTGAACAGTGATTGGTAGTTGCCTGTAACAAGTTTACCCAAGTCCAAACACACAGCATTCTTAGAGTTTCTGTCTAAAGGGCAGTCTGGGGGTGGGGAAATAGCAAATCTGTGGCTTACTGCTCCAAGTCAGTGTCGGGCACATATAATGAATGTTAAAAACATTTAAAACTGTTAAACAAAAAGGCAGGCTAACTATGGATCGAGTTGAGTTTCAACAAAGTAGAACGCTGTTCACAGACTCTCCATTAAACAGGTGATGTGGACCATGCATCAGGAACTTAAAGAGCCCCTGATCTCAGCTTGTTTCCCTTGTATAAATAAACGATTAAAGAAAGTACACACTATGAAAATAAAGAACTGACTGAGAACCACAAAAGAAGCCAAGAACGAACACATAGGCCTGAGACAAGAATACACATGATTTTGACCACATAATCTGATACGTACGCTAGTAACAGGAAAGGCATTTGGATTCTGTTCATTAACAGTCTTTATTGCAACCTAAGAAATAATCTGCTTTGTGGCCTAGTCCCTAGGGTGATCCTAGCCACGGTCTCTAGTGCACGTGGACTGCTGCAAAACTGATTCAAACACAGTCTACTTCTCTTTCAGCACAAACTCTCGTTCACCACTTCTCTGCCCTAAGAAGCACAAGTGTCTTTGTAAAATATAAAGCAGATTTGCTTCATTAAGGACAAATTCTGCAAAAAGATGACCAGATGTACGATACAAGATGGCAGCACTATAAGCAAAGAGACGTCGATTCATGAGACTCACACACTGCTGGTCTCTAGCTCTGGGAAATGCTAGGGACAACAATGGTTTTTACCAAGACAAAGATCTTTGAACAACTGGACATTGCAACACACCCAGATTGCGCAACATACAATCTGAAAGATTCCCCGTGTTCCTGGTGTTGTAGGTTATGGTCCTGTTGGAAGGTGAATTCCTTCCCCGGGTTCTTAGGAGTCTCGGTGCTGAGCACCATTTTATAATAATGACTTTCTTGACGGGTATGAGATCACTAGTTTACTGTTCAAATTGTGTTGGTAACTGGTTTAGAATAGCAATAAATGGGATTTGGGGTATATTGTCAAAACCCTGCGAAGCATTGTGCCTAAGAAACACTAAGCAGTGATATATTGGCCATATACCACAGTCCCTTGTGCCTTGTCATTTAAGCCCCTCTACAGTGTTGTACTGAGAGAACCAAAGATGGATCAACATCTCCTGAATAATGTAGCTCTTAAAATGCCCAACTGCCTCACGGTGACGTCGCTAAGAACTTTCCTTCCTGTTCTACAGCCAACGTTGATTTAGCAAGTAGATACTAAACCAACTTTGGCTAAACACTATTCTCCAGAAAAAAATAATTTAAAGAATGTTGTTCGGGTCACAAAAGCTGACTACACCCGCTGAGTTGTGAAACACAGTTATACACAAAAGGAGTAACCCAGCCTTAGGGTACCAACTGAGAAGCCCCCCCTCACCACACTCCCTCTGACCGACACCCAGAACCAGGCCCAACATTCATGTCCAGTAACCTCATACTCACCGGGATAGAAAATTTGAACTTGAAAGGAGGTCCCTCGAAGAAAGCCGCGCAGTTGTCATCACTGCCAGTGACAAGGCGGTAGGGACGTGTCTGCTTTATGTCCACGCTGTTGATGATTTTGGAGTGGCCCGATACCTCACCCACTGAGGAGCCAGTGTCCCACAGGAACACAGCACCGAACCTGGGAGAAACACACAAATTAAACACAGAAATTGGGAGAGGACATGAATGCAAAACACGCAGTGGTTCCGTGAACTCTGCAGCCTAATTGAAATAATACACTAATCACAAAGCTATTCACAAGAGCGTCGGCAAATATAAAGTAATGTAAATTAATGGAAACTAAATTTGCATTAATACAAAACTTCTTGATGCTAATTTTGAAGATTTCTTCGGCATGTCGTCCTAAACATGCATTGTTGATTCTAACATATCTTATACTAACGATTTTAGGATGTGATAATCAGGTTTCTGAAAATTAAACTCACATCAGATACTAAAATGCTCACTTTAAGAACAGGGTCAGGCAACACAATCTCATTCAGAAGACAAATATTGGAGGAAACCATAAACAGGAGACGTCACCTGAGTAGATCCATTAAAGAAAGTTCAGTTACACGGTTAAATCCATTCCTGTCTAATACCAATTGAACACACATCAGATTCACTTAACTATGATACTTGAACTAATTTGAAAGTGTTATTACTGTCGGAGAGAACACGCACGAGCACAGCACTGTTAGCATGACCTCAGAGCATCAGGGGAGATCAATGTTCTGGCCCCTCAACCCAGCCTTGCTTATGGCCTGAGCAAGGTTCTAGACACTCACTTCTCACGTCCTTCTCCCACACAGGCAATCCGTTTGCTGTCCTCAGTCCAGGCGATGTCCTTGATTTTCCCCCCGAAAGGCTGGTACTCATACTTCAGCAGGTGCTCTTTCTGGGTAGTGTCCCAGATACGGACCTTACCAGACACATCTGGAAGACATTACATTTGAACAAGCCACCGCCACCCGTTTGGCTGTTTGAAAATCTAACGTTTTCTGAAGAAACCGCACGCATGATGTACGAACAAACCCCAGGTACACGTGTTTCCAGCATTCATAAGCGGGACAACAAATACATTGACAAGCAAAAAGAAAAAAGCTTGTTTAAACGGCTGGCTGTACATCTCTTTCCTCTTTGATACATGTTGTGTGATAAACCATAGCTACCTCCAGAAGCGATGTAGAACCCACTGGGAGCGTACTTGGCCACGGTTACTTGGTGAGGATGCTCTGTGTAGATGTCAGCAATGGAAGGGTTCTGACGAGATAAAGGCACAACTATGATGTAGGCCTAGTTCTCCAAAACAGCCTTCTAGGAGAATTTTAAAATGTGCACAGCATATCATGGTGGGAAAGGTTATATAGCGAAATATAAAATAAATCTTGGGAACTATTAATATAGATTGTAATTACATCAATGTTTCTAATGATGACACTTTTTCCATTGGTGTAGAGGAAGTTGTTGCCTTTGGGGTCCCCACCGAGTACTTTGGCGACTCCTCGTTCCATCTGTGGGAGACTGGCAAACACATGCTCTGTGTAAACAACAAGGAAAAGTGCGTTATTTATGTTCAACGTTTAAAGGCAATGTTGGCCTATTGGGTTGGTAAATCACACCATAAGACAACAATGGTTGTCAAAACAGACACTTCAGAAATGCATTTTATAAAGGAATCCTGACTGGCAAAAGACTGTGCCCATGTATTTTGTAAATCATTGTACCTGTAAATAGACACCTGTCACATGAAAAATAAATAGGCCGTCCTCAAAATTGTATCATCAAACTAAGTAGAACGAGGCACCGGTACTATGAACTACTGCAGAACGCACGCGCAACCACTCGCATTCTGTGACATGTCATAAAGCTTTGCATATTTCCGTAAATACATTTAGATTTTACTTGTAGCCTACTAGCAAATATGGCTAGCTAACGAAACAAACGAGACGGACCCATTTCAAACTCCATCGATTAAGAGGGAAAGCATCTCTATTTTAAACATATATATCTACATATTTTACTACAAGGGCACCTCAAGCAGCGGTGCGTTGTACATCCAGACTAAAAATTTGATTTAAAATGTAGAATGGGCGAGGTTAGTGCTTCAAACGTAGCTAGCTAGTTAGCTGCTTCTCTGCACAGTGAAACACTTCATTAGTACGGAGGAAGCGAATAAAGGTCCATCTTTATTGTTTATTCATTCAAAAAGGAAAATACCAAGTTAAAGACTTACTCAATTCATAGGACATGTTTGCTGCTTTTGTGTTATTTCCTCCGAATGAATGAAACACCAAACCTGCCTGATCCACCGGCGGGTCTAGACACTGCCTAATCGTCCAAACACGGAAGCGAACACCACTCTCGGTATGCTTGGCTTTGCCCATATATAGTAAACTCGGCTTCGACGCTAACAGCTGTCGCCCACTAGACTTGCGCTCGCTTGCCTATTAGGAAATGACGTACGCTATACCTGAATAGTCTGGTAGTAATTTAAGCAGGTACCCAACAAGGTAAAATACATCACTTCTTAGCTGTAAATCCCTGTTTGATGACCAATAGGTAAATATAGCTTTATAAAATCTTCTCACATCATGTGCTATTCACGCATCAACACATGATGTGAGGTTCCCAGGTATCCCATATTCAATACAAGATGCGGGATCTCTTCATATCCTTTTAGTAGCCAGACCAGTACCTACCACTTTCTAATGCTAGTTCAAAATACTATGCAAGTCAAATGAGAGAACCAAATACAGCAATAAATAAATTAGAGCTCAGAGATAATTGAAATTGACTGATCTGTAATATCAATACTAATATATAACTGAACCTTTAAAAAAAAGTATGCGTTATTTAAAAAGCGCATTTCTAACATTAAATGCGTTCAAATCTACTTTATAGTCCCAACCTCGAGGTTTTAATCAGAATTTATTCATAGAAAATCAAGATAAGGCTTGAATAATAAAATATTTATAGAAAGTACAGAAAACACTGCCTCAGAACCATAAATTGGCACTACATTATCAAATATGTAAACACATCAACCTTGGTTTTACAGGTTTCCAAAGAACACATTTGCATTAGACCCTGTCAGCCCTGAACTTTCAGGTAGCGTAGCTGCTAACAGAATGAGCTGACAATCTGCAGCCGCTAGCTGAATTCGCTCAGTGTGCAATGTGAAGGATCCAGCATATTAGATGTAGGCGATCTAGTATGCAGGACACTGTCTGCAGATAAATGTTGGGCCCCTGGAAACACTAACCGAATACCTTACCCTACCAACAACTTCTAAATTTTCTAGTTTAAATAATACCGGATAAACTAATATATGAAAAGCTTAAATAAAATAGCTTATAGGATTGGTTGCTAGCACATTGCAAAAGACTCTCAAACTTCACGCTTTCTTCAATACTTATTCATTTAAAATCAGACAGTCAGAGATGCTGATCACTGTAAATTTGAACTCGTTTTCAATTAGCTTACCAGATTAAATAAAGCTGAAATAAATTATAATTACAAATGCAAAATAGAACCGTAATCCCATGGGATCGTTTTAATCTTGATAGAAACATCATACATTATTATTCTCAGTAGGGAGGTCTCCTAAAGTAGTAGGCCCATAGACCGCTTTATTTAACTTCTCTGCTTATTTCAACGAAGTGCAACTCCAATCCTTTAGGTGTCGTCAGTCCGTGGTTTTAAAGGTTTTTTGCAGAGATAATAAAGGAACCAAGACGCCCCATTCAAAGACCCGCCCTCAATCAGGCCGGAGTGGGCAAACTATGTTCAACAAGTGGAAAAGGATTCTAGAAAATGTATGAACCAGCGAGATGACTTGCTTTGGCGAGTACCCCATGCTTGCGGCGTTGGCTTTAAACAGACTAGTGGCCCCACCCGGATAAGAATTTGGAGCGGGTGGTCTTGGTTCATGTAGCTATCGTCTCTGGTATGTAGTTTCTTGCTGTCAAAGTTCATTTCGCCAACTGCACATTCTCGTTGTTGTTTTTTTCATCACGATGGCTGCCGCCTTGAGAGGGAGCCTTGTAACATTGGCCAAGGTGAGTCTGTATATAATGTTTACAGAATTTAAACAGTGGACCGAGTGTTTGGTGGAAAAACGTTCGCCGCTGTATTTATGACAACCACTGTACTGTTGTTAGAGACTGCTTCATATGGATTCCTCTATAATCAATGCCACGGAGGCGATAGGGAAATGATGATAGCTGGAATTAGCTACAGTAGCAGTGGTGCGCTCGTCCATTTGTATTTGAACGAACTGTCGGCTAACTCTGACAATGTGTATTAGATAACTAAGGCCAGGTCCAAATTAAATCAATGCCGTTTACGTCAATAATTGACATATCAATTATAATAGACCCGGTAATGAACTGATATCGTCGACCATTTTGATTTGTTAATCGGGGTTCAGACCACACAGCTACAATTGTTGAACTACAGTGAAACGTATTCGTGTTAAGGTCTGACTAGCAACTAGCGCACCCCCCCCCAACACACACACACAAACACACACACACACACACACACACACACACTCCTGTCTTATCAGTTGGTGGATGGATCGTGGCTGCTCGTCACTCCGTCGTAAGCAACCATCATTGTGTCCAAGTTTCAATTAATCATCACATTTATTTATGAAGCCCTTTTTACATCAGCAGTTGTGACAAAGTGTTTTTACAAAACACCCACTCTAAAACCCCAAGGAGCAAGCAACAACAGTGTTGAAACAGTGGCTAGGAAAAACACCCTAAGAGGAGCTGAAATGTAGGAGGAAACCTAGAGAGGAACCAGGCTCTGAGGAGTGACCGGTCCTCTACTGGCTGTGCTGGGTAAACATTTCAAGAGTAGAAGTTGTATTAAAACGTATTAACACTGAAGGTAATAGTGACACTGTAATATGAGACATTAAGACTCCGTTTCATAATGTGCCATCCTTCTAAGGTTGCTCTAAATGTCTGTTGTGTCCCACCCTAGGGCCTGACCGGCTCTTGTCCGCGTTGGCAGCTGCTGACAGCCCGGCCCCTCAGTGTGACCAGCGCTCTGTGTGGGCAGGAGGCACCCCCGGCCAGAGCTGATGCCATCTTCAGGGTCACCATGGTGCCCGGGGACGGAGTGGGGCCCGAGCTGATGACAGCCGTCAAGGAGGTGTTCAGGGTACGGTATGTCTGCTTCCCTTAACAGGGGTGGCTGTGTGTATGTGGGTGGTGGACGTCTGGTCCCTCTGTTGAGATTTGGCAAATGTATTTCCCCTGAAGGTGTCCAGTTACGCTCCATGGCTGTGACCCCTTTCTCAGCGTTCAGCCTGTGTAGGAATGGAACCCACTTTTTCTGGTGCAACAGGCTGGATTGATTCTTGTGTTGTGTAATAAACTGTCTGGACAGTCACTTATACCATAGTTTGTGACTACAGTCAAAAGACAGCAAGACAACAGTATGTTGATGATTAGATGTGTGATTTGTCACCTGCAAATGTAACATCCCTGAATATCAGACTTAGAATCTACAGCGCAACAGCAGTTTTAAGTTCCTTGGTGTTCAAAATTCAGGAATTGTTAGTATATATTAATGCTCAGACTCTTATTACTATTGCATAATAGAAATCCCCTCCTCCAGTTACACTTCTAAATACTGACCATGGCACTTTACTCTGCTTGGACCTTTTCATGGTATTGGGTCCTTCTTACATCGCTCACTCTATCCTCCTTTAGGCAGGTGATGTCCCAGTGGAATTCGAGGAGTTCCACCTGAGTGAGGTGCAGCACATGGACAGCGACGAGAAGCTGGAGGAGGTGTTGACTTCTATGAAGACCAACAGGGTGGCCATGAAAGGTAATGAAATTCCTTGTTCTTTCATTACTGTGGCTGGGGAAAAAAGGAATCATAGTTATCTTTGGTGTTTCTGAACTTTGATGTTCCATTTATTTTGTAAATGTAAGTTGCTCTGGACAAGATGTCTGCTGAATAACTAAAAATAACAAATTGCTTTTGGGTTTGAACTGGTTAATGACTGTTTTGCTCACTTGAAACAGTGAAATGGAACAAAAATAACCACTGTCTCGGTTCCTGACGAATTAAGGGAAAATAATGTCAGTTCCAAACTCTTGTTCTGAATGGGACTACTTTGATCTCTGTGTGCAGGAAAGATCAACACTCCCATGGAGTTCAAGGGGGAACTCGCATCATTTGAGATGAAAATAAGGTAAGACTGTAGTGTATCTAGTGCCACCACAAAACCTTCCCTGGAGAAAGCCAGTGGGAACGTTATACAGTGGTGGGTAATTGTAACTCTAAAGTGCTGAAATCAACACAGCTCTCATTTTGTGAATCTTACACAATAGATATTGTAACTCCTAGTGGGATTGGTTACCCATTAGTGAACCTCTCTGTTTTGTTCAGGCGTAGGCTGGACTTGTTTGCCAATGTGGTTCATGTGAACAGCTTGCCTGGCTATAGCACGCGCCACAACAACCTGGACCTGGTCATCATCCGAGAGCAGACGGAGGGAGAGTACAGCTCTCTGGAGCACGAGGTACAGCACCACTCGTCGTCACTCAAACAACCAATGGGTGCCCTGGTTTTAGCTTGGCTATTTTTCATTTCAGTCACACTTACCTGGGTGCCGTGGCTAGCTAATAGCTCTAGACCTGGTTCTCATTGAAATCTTACCACATGCTTTGATTAAGATGAATAATAAATATCTCACTGACATTGATACTTGTGTGTACATAATACATTCAATTTCATTTCTGATATACACTCATTGAAGTCATGCATCACAATTGTGCTGGGTATAACAAACAGTCATGTGTAAATCAAGTATACGTTCTGGAAAGTTGTCTTTTTTTACATTATTTAAAATATTGATTGAGATCTGGGCCATAACCCTACTTTTCTTCTTTTTGAGCAATTCTGTTGTAGCTTTGCTTGTGCGTTTTGGATCATTGTCCTGTAGGCAGAGACATGTTTGTTTCAGCTTCAGCTTTTTGACAGATGGCCTCACTTTTTCCAAGAGTTCTTTGGTACTGTACAGAATTCATTGTTTGACTAGATTATGCCCGTTGGCCAGACCCCGAGGCAGCAAAGCCGCCCAAACCATAGTTCCATACCTCCACGCTTTGCATTGGTATGGGATTCCTCTGTTCAAAAGCAGTTTCATTTTCACCTAACATGGTGTCTGTCATTGCGGCCAGACAAATCCACCACTGACTTCTCTGTCCAGTGCATGTTGTTCCAGTAACTAGTCTTGTTCTTCACCCAGGTGAATTGTGAGAGGCCTGTAGATCCATTGATGTTACCCAGGGTTTCTTGGATATTTCTAAGAGCATTTTTCAGTCAGCTCTTGTGCTGAATTGGATTGGTTGACCTGTCCTATGCAGATTGCCAGTGGTCTGGGATTTTTGTCTCCATTTGTAGGCGACCTATCAATCATTGAAATGATCTGCTTCAAATTGCTTGGAAATGAAACCCCTCCCAGACTCATGGCCATCAATTATCTTGGATATTTTTTTTTAAATCTTGGCTTTAGATGCCACCTCACCCATATGGATAAGACCAAACCAGATTATTAATGAATTTCATTGTAATATATTATATTCGAAATGTTGCATCCAAATATGTAAAAATAAGTACCATTTCAGATGACTGTAACTACATAGTCCCATAGATAAAATATTAGCACTCAACTCTATGGTTAAAGCTGTAGTAAAGTCTCACATTCAGATGGATCTTTCAGAGTGTGCCTGGAGTGATCGAATGTCTGAAGATCATCACCAGGGAAAAGTCTCGGCGCATCGCCAAGTTTGCTTTTGACTATGCAACAAAGAAAGGTCGCAACAAGGTTACGGCGGTCCACAAGGCCAACATCATGTGAGTCTTGCTGCCAGATATGTTTTTTCTTAAACACAGATGTATAGCTGTTCAAACTGAATACAAATTTAGAGCAAACTGCATGATTAAGTGCTTTTCATGAAATATGACTGTTTTATATGACCACTCCCTATGTGCCAACTTCCTTATTGGAATTCAGGCTTTACAGCAATCTCTTGCTTAACAGAGATTTTCTATGTAGCACTTCTCCTGATAATCAAACCAACATTTTTCATTTAACAGACAAAGGATGACGATTCGCACAACTGAGCACCATGAAAGTTGGCCTGGTTGAAATGTTAACTGTGAATATTATTGCGTTCATATCTCTGTTGACATTGTCTCAAGTGTCTTCAGATTTCAGGACTAAAAACTATGAAAATATGTGTTCTCTTTCTGTAATAGTATATTATACAGTGCCTGGATACATGCAGTAAATGATTTATTTGGAAAGAGAATAAATAACAGCATTAAAGCAATCGGACATTAGCCAAAATTGATTGATGCCTATTCAGAAAATAGCACAACGCTAGGAAATAATCAGCCTTTACAACCCAATCACCTGACAGAAATAATTAAATATTTAGCCTATAATTGGCTAATACCAGTTGCTGGCTGATAGTATTCCATCCCGACTTGTAGTTAACAATATTTTTCGACGACACACCTTCCCTGCTCTGTTATAGAGAAAGTGGATGAAGTTGTCTGTTCTTTTTAAACCTAGGGTTTACTTGCTCTTCCAACTACTAGTCCAGACCCGACCCGCAGAATCAGAAACACAGAGACGCATAGTGTTTCTCAAATGAAACGCGTAGGCTGTTTATATCTTATTTGATGGGCCAGTAGAAATGCCATTGGCTTCGTGTATCGCACACTGCTGCCCATTGCACTTGGATAAACATTCCATGTCCTGATCTAATCCCCATCAACCTTCTACGCAGGAAACTGGCAGACGGCCTGTTCTTACAGTGCTGTGCCGAGGTGGCGGAGCTGTACCCCAAGATCAAATATGAGAACATCATCATAGACAACTGCTGCATGCAGGTACAGCCAGTCCACAGAGACACACAGAGACACACAGAGACACACAGAGACACACAGAGACACACAGAGACACACAGAGACACACAGAGACACACAGAGACACACAGAGACACACAGAGACACACAGAGACACACAGAGACACACAGAGACACACACATAGCCATGCGCTGGCTTGCTCACTCACTGCTTCTCTCTCTCTTTCTCTCTTTCTTTCTCTCTTTCTCTCTCTCTTTCTCTCTCTTTCTCTCTCTCTTTTTCTCTCTCTCTCTTTCTCTCTCTCTTTCTCTCTCTCTTTCTCTCTCTCTTTCTCTCTCTTTCTCTCTCTTTCTCTCTCTTTCTCTCTCTTTCTCTCTCTTTCTCTCTCTCTTTCTCTCTCTTTCTCTCTCTCTTTCTCTCTCTCTTTCTCTCTCTCTTTCTCTCTCTCTTTCTCTCTCTCTTTCTCTCTCTCTTTCTCTCTCTCTTTCTCTCTCTCTTTCTCTCTCTCTTTCTCTCTCTCTCTCTTTCTCTTTCTCTCTCCAGCTGGTCCAGAACCCATACCAATTTGATGTGCTGGTGATGCCCAACCTCTATGGCAACATCATTGACAATCTGGCGGCTGGGCTGGTTGGCGGGGCGGGAGTGGTGCCAGGAGAGAGTTACAGTGCCGAGTACGCCGTGTTTGAGACGGTGAGTGTTGGTCGGCCCGTGGCCGCGGTCCCGCGACTATTAGATTTGCACGGCCAGGCGTGCATGAAATGACGTGGAAAATTTAAATGTCCCCTTTCCGTTAAAAGGGAGCGCGGCACCCCTTTGCACAAGCTGTGGGCAGGAATATTGCCAACCCCACGGCCATGCTGCTAAGTGCAGCTAACATGCTTCATCACCTCAAGTAAGTGTGTGCGTCGGTGCGTGTGTGCGTGCGTGTCCACGTGCGTGTCCACGTGCATGTGCCTGGTTTAATTTCAACTGTCTAAATTGTTTTGGATTACAGCCTTGAATATCACTCCAACATGGTGTCGGATGCTGTCAGGAGGGTCATCAAGCAGGGCAAGGTAAGTGTGTGACGTCATCAGCACTGTTATGTGCCAATGGTTTGTCTGCATCCACGTGCTCGTGTGTTGGGGAGCCCATTTTACCACCCACAACCAATCAAGGTCTGATTCCAGAGCTGGATAAGAGGGACAACAGGTTTTTTGGAAACGTGACCGAGGTGTTCATTCGTTTTTATGTTTTACAGTTAAATGTTAAAACAAACCCTCTGATCCTAACACCATTTCTTGGCCCCTGTATTGCATTTGCCCGGGACAATACACCCCAGGAATTCACCCCTCTCCTCGGGGACACCCAGGCGTTCCATGTATCTGATCTGTTCCAGAGAGAGAACTTCTAATTAGACTGGTCAGATAATCAGGTGTGTCTGTTAAGGCTATAATAAAATTGTAAAATCTACAAAGGATCCATGAGGAGCAGGATGAATATCTCTTCTTCGGGTGTGTGTGTGTTGGGGGTGTGTGTGGGGGGGGGGGGG